>JAAGAY010134735.1:0-55511 GCA_011801015.1 Ardeotis arabs | reverse complement strand
TACATCTGGTTGAAGGACTTCTGCTAGGAGGCAGGGACCTTGCTGATGTCACAGAGTTTTCCTCTCCCCTGATCTCATTAACCAGCCTGCTGGCACGTCTAGAAGTCTCCAAAAAGTCACTTCATGGCAGGGGGTCACTTCAACAAGTGAAGGCAGCATGAAGGCCCAGCCTCTTGAGCTGCTCCACCAGCAGGTTGCAGGGTAGACACTCCTGCACAAGGAGGGTCTTTAGAAACATCTACTCAGCTTGAGGGCGATGGGTAGAGGATGGGCACAGGGGATGCTGGAGCTCCAGGAGGTTTTTTCTCTAATTGATGTTTTGTTTGCCGGAAGAGAGATGACAGGTTGGTCCTACATTGGCAACATGCTGTTTCTGTCTTTTGAGCAAATCCCTTTTGTTTCCTTCTTTCTGATGCCCCATGGGTAAGGACCATCACATCCTACTCTCTTCAGAGGATGAGGAAATGAATTCAGGCTGAGGAAGTAGATGGAGGGCTGCCTCATCCCGGTAGCCAGCTCAAACGGCAGGATTTGTTTCTAGCTTCACAACATGAGGGTGCGTCACACTGGTTTCTGCTTTCCAGTACTGGGCACGCTAATGTACTTGAAACTGAAGTAGGCTCCTTCAAGCTTAGCATTGCTCTGATTGCTGTAACATCTGTAATCTTGAGTAATTGTCATTGCCAAGGGCTCCTCAGAGCGAGGACTGCCAAAGCTGCGGTGCTACACAGCAGTCCTCCTCCCCACAAACCCTCTCTGATGGGCTCTTGCATTTTTGACCCCGAGCACTGCCAGGAGAGTGGGGAGGATGTCGGTTCCTGATACCTGGGCATGGTAAAGAGTTTCGACATCCTTCCTTTCTTCCATTTTAAGGCTGCGATACTAAGGCACCAGTTCGTCCTGCTCGTTGCAGCGTGTCTCTACTCCACAGTTCATGGAGTACCTCATTAAGGGAGGAGTTGTGGTCCCCGCTGGCTAGGACCACGATGCGTGTCCTTGGTGGTAAGCAGGATTTCACACTGCTGACACCCTACATTGAAAACCAAAAATATAGTCTTCAGTCTCAACACAGACAAGGTCATTTCTTATGTCTAAAGGTAGGGCTATGCTAGCAAGCAACTGCCCTCATGAGTCTAGAAAGACAAGGGTGATGGAGGAGGCTAACACAGTGCATGAGATCCAACCTCTGCAAGTGACACCACACTTGAAGGCACTGCTCAACATTAAAACCATCACGAATGCATACCCCACTTGCGCTCAGAGGTGGAATAGGATGTTTTCCTGTAGCTTGAACCACAGGTCAGCTATGACTCTCTCCCAGCAGCTCAAAGTAAAGGGAATTGCCAGGATACTTCAAAAACTGAAGAGAGAGAAAAAAAAAAGCAGCCACCATTCTGGGTTTTGC
The DNA here is from genome assembly GCA_011801015.1 of Ardeotis arabs. Classification (NCBI taxonomy): domain Eukaryota; kingdom Metazoa; phylum Chordata; class Aves; order Otidiformes; family Otididae; genus Ardeotis; species Ardeotis arabs. The sequence continues at coordinate 54,106 of JAAGAY010134735.1, read as the reverse complement.
CGACTAAATCATGAGCTTGAGGTGCCAAAGAAGAACAGAGAAAGCCCCAAGGAGGCTCTGGGAGAGGTCCACAGAGGAGAGGCCAAATTACTGCTGCTTCCCAGTGGAGGTGAGGGATGGATGCCCAGGGTGAAGCCACAGGCATGCCTCAAGGCCAGAGGGTTTAATCCTCCTGTGGCAGGAGCTGCCTTGCACTCAATCCCATCCCTGAGCTGTGCCGGGGCAGGCTGTGGGGTCAGGAAACCCACCTCAAGGGCATCCCCCTCTGACGATTCTCCCCCAACACCAGGTCCCTCCGCATCTGGGATGCATCACAGCATGAGTCCACAGAGCATCCGCTGCCAGCATCCTCCCTAGCCCCCAGCATGGCACGCCGGAGCTAACTCACCTCTGAAGTTCACTTTATTGAGCTGCGCTTCAGCTGATTAAACTAATTATTACTCCAGGCTTAATGAAGTCATTTGCCACTCGACTTTATTATAGCTGTTATTAGGCATTTACCTCCTCTAGGTGGCAAGAGGTTCACCTGGAAAGCCCACGGTGTTAGCCTGTGTGAAGGGATGGTGGTAGCTGGGTACTGAGAGCATTCATGTGCCAGCCCTAAAACCCATCCTGGGTGGAGTGCTCAGGGTCCACAGGCATCTTTGGGCTCTTCTGGGTGTCCCAGCACTTCTTACAGAGTCCTTTCCCAAAAGCCTTTAGTTGGCTTGATGAATTAGAACTCCTCCTTCACCAAGAGCTGTTCAGGTGGATGGGTGGCTGGAACGGCTCCAAAAGGGTAAAAATTATTGGTCCGTGGCTCGTTAACCTAACTGATTACTGCTCATCTGGAGCACAGGAGTCTGCTCCCCCAGGCCAGGAAGAGCAACCCTCTTGTTTTAGGCAGCAAAAAGGCTTTCCACAGTGTCCAGCTGGAATAACTGTGGCCACCAAGCAGTAAACCCGCTTCCAGGAGAAAACGCTCAGGAGTCCATGGGGATTCACGACTGTATTATGGAGAAATGAGCCAAAATAATAACAACAGAAATTTTGAAAGCTACAGGTTTTTAGGAAAATAAACATTTGTTCTGCCTCCCTCTTGGAAAGAGTGGAAAAAAGAAACATGTAGGCAAACAATTCTATTACTATTTACATAAAACATAGGCAGATATTTGCTCCATAATTCCTTAGCTGAAGGATGAATAGGCTGCAGCCGCAAAAAAAAATGAAATACCAGGAGAGAGTGCCAAAAATCTCACTAGAAGTCTCCTGGCCTGGCACAGAAACAGGCCAGGGAGGAGTGGATGGGGCCACCCTGCTTCTACCCCCTTGGAAATGGTTCATTTTAGCAGTGGGGGCTTCTCTCCTCCCTAAACCCCCCTGTGGATAACCCCCATTAGAGCCAGCTGGAGCAGCTCACCTAATGGCAAGCCTGGGTTTGCTCCCCTTGAATTGAAAGCCAGCTTTGCCACCAGCTCGACTGCGGCCATGTGGAGCATTATGCTCCTGTTACTTACATTACAGTTTCCAAAGGCAGCCACAGTGACTTAGCTGCGAACACCCACCATGTCCCAGTGGTCTCCTAAGATTTGCACGTGTGACCATGGACGTGGGAACAGAAGCGATAGGCATAAGTGCCCAAGGAAGAAAAGCTGAGGGGGTTTTTTTTTTTTTTTTTTTTTTTTTAAAAAAAAAAAAAAAAGAACTACTTTTCTACTTATGCCAAGGAAAATCTGAATTCATGGCCAACCCACCTGGTTACAGCAGCAAACCTGGACCCCTCTCTGTGCATCACCGGCCTCAGGATGTGCAGCTAGTTGTGGTAAAACACGAGCTTTCAGGAGGCTTCATTTACCTTATGCTTCATTTATCTTATGCTTTCCCTTCTGCAAGAACAAAAAGCATTCCTGGTGTTTCACTGGAGTCTGTTGAAGTATTTAAGAGGCTGAAGTCATCAACCACAATATCTGACAGTACGTTCAAAGCAGGTTATAGTCTCTCTCAATGAAGTGTTGCATTGCTCAAATATAGCAAATGCTGATGCCTTTGGGAGCAATAAAAATAACTCCAGTTATGTGACAGAAAATGAATTATAATTCAGAATAATTATTGGTAGAAAGCACACATTTTTTAATTACAATCATAACCGCGTTTTGATTCTGAGATAAGAAGTGGTTACCATAGTGATCAATCCTTAAAGATAATTTTTGCCCAACGCTGTATAAAACACTATATGATACCTGCCTTCACAGAAGGCAATTTAGGAAGATGAGTTTTCCAAATGTTAGGCCTTGAGTATGAAAAAGCAGCATAGCCTATACAGAAAAAAAATACCCTTTAGGTTACTTCCTGAAGAGCCTTATACACATATTTCCCTGGAAGTACGCTTATAGATGTTGTCTCAGATCTGGTGCAAGCTACAAATCTTGCTCAGCTTTCAAGCCCACGTAGACTCTGTAGAAGAACTTCAAACCCCTATAGAGATTCAGGAAAAAGAGAGAGAAGAAATCAGAGACATGTTTGTCCTGCAGAACAACCTACCCACTCTTGCCTACCCATCATGGCGGGTAAAAAAATATTTTTACTTACTTTGAACAGTCTTCCCTGTGAAGATTTTGGGAAACATATTCTGAAGTCACAACCACTGCTATAGTCAAGCAAAGGCACATTTTGACACACTAAGTGAAATGCAATCCTCAGTGAGACTGGTGCAAATTCTTTGGGGGCTTCTTTTGGTAATCCTTGCCTATCTCCTTGCATCCCTCTTGTAGATTTAGAGGGACTGGTCTGCAGGGTTGCATTAGGGATGCTCCCTCTCCCAGCCGGTGCTGGGAGCCTGATGCTGCCCATCCCTGGCAGCAGCGAGGGCTGTACAGCCCTCTTTCACTTGGGTCCCCTGGTAACGAAACCAACTTACCTGTGGCCAGGCTCCCTGTGGACAACCATAGCCAGCATTGTGGGGCTGAAGGACTGGGTTAGTTGCTGGACCTCTGCCGCCTCGTGCAGTCAAGTCATTTGCCTACACACAGCTCAAAATCATTTTGGTTATAGCGAGTCCAAGAGAGAAAGGCAGTATTCACCCACCTGGGGTGGCAAGTGGGTTTTCCTGTGTAATTGTAGAGTTTCTCATCATCAGTGATAGCCCTGCAGCAGGCTACTTTTGTATACAGCATCCTATATTAAATTTACCCTGCTTAAATTACCTTATGACACTTACTCTGATCTTCAGGGTACCCCTAATTTGGGAAAGTACAGAGGTGAAAACCCCTGGCTAGTGAACTGTGGGTTTCTCACTTTCTGAGGTGTCTTCTCCTGCCAAATCTTAGCCATTTTGTGAAAACCTGATGCTGTAGCTCCAGTTGATTAATACACCAAGACAGCTCAACTGGGGCTTAGTTTAGGCTTTAATTAACCTTTTATTTTTGGAAGTTAATAGATGCAATGAAATGGCAAGGAGGGGGGTGATGGTGTTTCAGAGGTGCTACCACCACCTTGCTTCAAAGCTGGCCCACATGGGAGGAGATAAAACAGGTGTGTGGCCTTTCCAGCTTCCCTGCAATATGCACAGAAGGTGCAGGAGGTTTCTCTCCCTCCCAACACTGAGTGATGACTATTTTCAATAGTGGCTTTAATTAAAAAATGTTGAGCTTTACAATAAACATCTCCCAGTCCCCTGCTGTGATCGTCTATCAGCAATGAGGAAGATCAAGCCTTGAAATGCCCGACTTATTAAAAGTTGCCCCTCCTTTTCCTCAGTGCTCCCTCATCCCTGATAACACACTCCTGCTAAAAGCCGTCCAGTTCTGCCCCAAAATGCAAGGGGAACTGAGTCCACTTGGCCAACCTTGGCTGTCCCCAGAGCGTGCATGGACAAGGTCTCCGCCAGGCTTTTAACACGTGGGACATTTCAAATTCCAGTCAATCCTCTTGTGCTTCAACCCAGCCTAAACACTTCTGCTTTCCAAAAATGTTGGGTGCAAGGAGCAGAAGTTTAGCTAAGAAAAAGCTTAAAAGAGATTTAATTTGTGACACAAAAATGCTAACGTGTTAGAGCAATCCCAAATAAGCATTTAATATATGAATAAGTAGGTACCTCATACCCAAGACTTTCCAGGCACTGAATACGAGAAATGAAGGATCCAAATACGACAGCTGAAATGAGCCTTTCCTTCAATTCCCAGAGACAGGGCTGAGGAAAACTGGAAGGTCATCTCCACCCATCCTTAAACACTCAATACTTTGCTATTTAACTAAAAGCAATGGTAGTAACAAAGGAGATATTTGTAAGAAATTATCCTTCTCATGTAGAGCATAAGCTGAAAATATCCTTACGCTGCCCACAGCTCTGGATAAATTTCCACTGTGCTCCCTGCACCTGAGAGCACCTGTAAGACCAGGGGCTGAGGAGCATCCCTGCACCCAACAGGGCTGAGACGGGATCGCTGCCACTCTCGGGATCCCCAGCCAATCCCTCCGAATACAGGTCTGGTGGCAGATTGGTGAGACAGTAAATTGAGTTTGAATTTCACTTTAATTTCACTTTTTTTCACAGTATCACCTCTGGATCCACACCCTATTTTATAGCAGAGCAGGGCCTTGGGAGGAAGGAAAGGTGTCATCCCTGCGAACAGAGCAAACCTCCTCCCAACCCTGTTGCGAAACATGGGTAGAGGAATAACCAAACAACTGAAAACTTCAAGATTTCAGAGACTTGAAATAAGGATCTAAATTGTTAGTTTTTCACCAGTTAGGGAAAAAAAAAATAATCAAATCCTCTTATTTCATTTTAACTGCTATTTACTAGGGTTAGATTTAAAAGAGTCTCATAAAAGTTTTCAGCAACAGACTGATAAATATTCAGGAGAAGGGGTAAGGAAGAGTTTAATTTTTGGAGTTTTTGTTGGTTTTTTTTTTTAGCTACCAAACTAAAGTCTGTGTGTTTAGAAAGCATGAGCCCTTCCACAAGCCAAATCCTTACCTCGAGACCAGCAGTGCCAGCTCCTGTGCAGCTCTTCCTCTTTTAAAAAGCCTGTAAGCTTAAGGGCAACAGCAAGAACATAGTGGTATAAACTGGTGTGTTCAACATGTAGGCTGCAAAACAGGAAACTTTAATTAGTGGAGCAAAGACCTTAGGTAACCTGTTGGGGAGCACGCCATCACCACGATCATTACCGTCGTTACCATCTGCATTGCCATCACCATCTACCTTTCCCACTGAAAAAGCAAATAGTCACCAGAGGGAATGAGGAGCCAGCAGCAGCTTCTGGTCCCAGGGATCTGATGCGGGCTGGTGGCGAGCATCCCCGTCAGTCACAGGGAGGTGCAGGGCACTTTGCCAGTGGGTGCCGATGGCATCTACCCTTCCATGTTTTTGGAAGAAAGCATTGTGCTGAAAGCACAGGTCTCTTCTCTAATTGCCTGCAGGGCCAGGCAAGACCTACATGTTTCCCAAGCTCAGGTTTCTCTGCGTGTGAGCATTTCCATCTGCTTGCTGGCCCTGGCGCTTTGCAGCTCAGGGGCTGTTGCTGCTGAAATATCCTTCCCCACATGGAAGCCTTGTGCATCTTGCATTTCTCCTTGAAAAATTCTTCTATTTCATTGGTGGGATTTTCACCTTCTGGGGATGGAAACCTGTCTGTTCTCAGGGAAAAATAAACTGGCATGCACTTCAGGAGCCATTACCTACCCACCACTGCCAGATGCTGTGCACCCAGGGTTGACCTAAAGGCATTTGCAATCAGAATACAGAATTCTTTCTGCCTGGGGAGAAACAAAAATGAAAGACGGTTCCATAATTATCCTGACAATTCTGGTCTATTTGGATTAAAAGATAAACATTTGCTGCAAGTTATCCTATAGATAAAGCACTGCTTTCTTCCGTAAAGCCACTTTTTAATAGGTATTTTTAGGATAGGAATCACTTAGTCCTCTACTGGAGTTTATGGATTTCATAGTTTGTATATTTGGTAAGTTATACATTTACTGCTTCCAAGAGATCTCACGGAAGTTCAATCCAAACTGCTGCTTTGATTTTGTTTGCTTGTTTTCCACCTGCTCTGTCGGCAGCCTGCCATGCAAACAGGCCTTTGCCAAACCCGTTAAACTGAACAGAAAGGCAATACGAGCAGAAGTCACCTGGACAGGTTGGGGCTGGCAGCCAAGGGGGAATGCGTCCCTGGTCCCACCTCAATGATCCCTCTCAGGAACATCACCTCAGGGCAGCCCATGTGTCCCACAGCATGGAGGGGAAGCTGCTGCCTCTTTGGAGATGTTTTACCTAGCAAACTCCTGCTGTGGCCCCGACACAACGCTTCCAAAAGCACCTGCAGGTCTGTGTGCCTCTTGGCCCAGCTGCAGGACAAGCTGGGGTGGTAGCTCCTGTACCTTGCCACTCTGGCAGCATCTAAATGCTCTCTGGGAGAATGAGAAACCATTCACACTGGTTGCTCAAGCAAGCAAGAGAGCTGAGGAAGAAGAAAAAAAAAAAGGCAAATATTCCCTTCTCAGTAACCATCCTGTTTTCAGAAGATAGCAAAAAAGAAATTTCAGTTTTCAAGCAATAGCCCAGCAAATGCTCCAGCTGAAAATAAAATAAAAATCACACCCATGAGACAGCTGTGGTGTGAAATGCAGGTTGAGAGCTACTCCCCAGAACACATCCCAGGTGAAATGACATAAGGAAAAAAAAAAACCCGAAACCCCACCAACAAACAGTGGGATGGAAACAAGACACCAAATTGCCTTAGGGCAGGAGAGCAAAAGCTGAAAGCATTATGGTTTAGGTTGGCATGTTATTGTGAATGCAAATAACTGTTACCTAGCTCATTTCACATCTGTGTTATGTGGATGGATGCAATGTTTTAGTCAAGCCCAGTTGTCTTTGTGAAGATTATCTGCACAGCAGTAGATTTATAAATGGCTGTTAGGGAACAGAAATGGTTTCTTTGCGTACAAAAAAGCTCAGCATGCCTGGTTGCAATTCTCACTTAAGGGATTTCAGCTCTTAAAATCATGAGTCTGCTCCCTCCGTCTCTGCCCCAGTGCTGAACTTCATTAACGCTTTGGGCTGTTTCCCTTCTCCCACATCAAGATGCCAAACCCCTCCAGAAAAGTCAAGACCTCTTGACGAGTCTTTTCACCATCATGTTCATTTCCAGAACTAACTCAAAGCAAATTCAAAATGCACTCTCCCCTCCACCACATCTACTGAATAAGTGACCTGAAAAGGTAATGTCTCCCTTCTGCTTCAGTAGTGTTTTTCAGGCAGGTATGAGCATTTTTTTTTGAGGAAGCTGGAGGTGCAGAGCAAGGGCTCTGCTTGCAGAACTGGAGGCCCTTGCACTCCAAGAGCCAACATGCAGCTCAGGAACCAGCTGAAGTCCTGGGAAAAGATGGGATGGATATCCTACAGTTGTTATTTTTAATTGCAGACCCCAAGCAATGGACCCACTTGCAAATAAATAGCCCACTGAGCAACACACTAACACCTGAATTTTGTTGTACATCATGTTAGAAGAAACTTTTCATTCCTTCACAGCTGTGCCGTGTCTGCCTAAACTTGAGGCTTTGATGTGAATGAAGGCGAGTAAGGAAAAGACACACAGAAATGTCATTTTTTCGTACAAAACCCCATCTAGCCTGTGCTGGGTGCTCCCATCCTTCATATTGCAGAGTCTTTTCTAGTGCCCTGCCAGAGCAGATCACGGGCTGGGAAAACCCGAATCCAGCTGCTGCAACATCTGCCTCCTATGGCCAAGCCAAACGGCATGGGTTTTACAGCCCCACACAACCTGACATCATATTGATACAGCGATGGCTGTCAACCTCTGGTGTTACTCGGAGGCTGGGCAGAAGAACTGCTAACATGGCGGGACCGAGATAGCGATAAGATAACTTCCTTTTGAGGAGAACAGGAGGCCAAAAGGGGCAGGTAGGCACGATATCCATTTAACCCAGACCATCACCGCTCATCCTAGTTTGGCTGACACAGCTCAACATTAAAGGACAGTAGGTTAGAACACACAACAGGAACATATCCCAGTCTTTGGTGGCTTTGCTTAAGGTTCTCCTGTTTCTAACAATCCATCTGCAGAAGCAAAGGCAATGTCCACCAAAGAGTTGCATCAGAACTGGCATGACACCAAAAATACCAGCAGCTCGACCCCTATACGCCTAGCAAATAAATAAATACCAGGGTCCCCGTGTGGCAAACTCCAGCCCCATGGGACCCATACTCTCCCCTCGACACCTCCTTAGCTCCAGGCTGGTTTTAGCAGCGAAGGTGATTCCAGATTTTCCAGCTAAACCAGCCCAGGATTGTTTCCTGTCCCAGTAACCTTTTTATTTGTACGAAGTGACTGAGGTTAATTTCCTTAGTTGTGTATGTTGTATTTCCCATTGCTTCAGAGTATTGCTTAACACAACATACGTAATTAAGAAAATTAACCTGGCCAAGAGCCCAGACCTGACGTGCTGTAGGCTCACATGTTTGGGGCCATCGTTACCTGATGCCGACAGGGACACGTTTTCTTCATGCAAGTTTACAGAGGCTGTCAGAGACGGCTCCGTATTAGGTCCCTCGAAGTGGAGGGAGGATTTGCACCAGAAGGTTTCACTGTTTCTCTGGCGCTTTGTTGTGGCATGCTGGAAATTGCAAGTCAGCTTAACTGACTGATTTTAATTAATACAGGAGATGAATGCCAACAGCCCAGGAGCTTTGTGGTGCTGGTCTCATCTCATACTGGCTATTGCGCTGGCTAATGGGGCAGTGCTGCTCAGAGGCAATGAGAGGCAGTTTGGGAGGTTGGTGTAACAAGTTTGCCTGCCAAATGCTTCTGGTAAGACAGCTGGTGGCAAATAGCACTGTTTGAGCTGCAAACACCACGTGGGGGTGAACAATTTGGAGGGGAAAAAATAAAAATAAAAGGAAAGCAGTTAACATTATCCTTGTATTATGCTTTAAAAAGATGACCAGCAGTAGTAACTTGCCTTGATTTCTGTTTCGCTTGCAGGACTTCAGGCCTTAAATATGTTTTCCTGGGCATTAAACCTGCAGAGCAAAGCAGGAGCAGGCCCTACGAGAGCCTTGCAGAACTGCTGTCCCCGTCCCCATTGCAGACACATGCTAGGCTTCGTCATCATGATACAGTTTCCCTCCCATTTTTTCCTCTCAGTAACATGGAGATAATGTTACTCATTTTCAATTAGAAAACACAGACTCTAAGTATTTAATGTGCTCCATTTGAAAAGGATCTCTGAATGCCTAGAAATTATTTTACCCATAATAGTTAGGGTTGCTTCCTCTTCCCTGAACACCATCTTGAGTACCTGGAACGCTCGCTCCAGGAATTGTGTCAGTTAACTTTTCCTTATTTTGCTCCATCAGATGTGCTGTTTATACTCTGCACTAATTCCTGCTGCTTCCAACACACATGGGCAAAATAATTAATTCTATATGTCAGACCCAGCTATGAAAAATAAAAAACATATGTTCCTAATGATTGAGGCTCAGCTAAAGTTAGTGCACTGCCTTTGCATTGCAGCTGAATCCTAATGATCATGTTCCTAAAACTGGCACAGTAAATCAGCTGGTTAGGCACTCTCATTTAATGGAAAAAAAAAAAAATCTGGAATATTTTGAATCATGTTCTACTGGATCTAGAAGTCACCTTCATTCTGCAATCCATGGCAAGCCTCTGGAAGCTACGGTATTTCAGACAATTTTTTTTGCGAGTGCAAGAAAATAGAGATCCTTCTCTCCTCTTTCCAAATCATACCTCTGTCCTTGCAGTGGTATCTGCCCTTCAGAGAGGGCAGTGATATCATCAGATTGCCTGGCATAGTTCAAGAAAATATACAGAGCCATGGGATTTAATTTTACTCTATCGGAGGATGCACAGGTACATAAATACACACCTGCTTGCCCCAAGGACGCAGCAACTCCACTGACTTTTTCAGTGTCAGGATTTCTCCTCCTTATACTTTGGGTTTAATTTACGACCCGTGTAGGGATGGAAAACTGAGTGTGTGCACAAAATGTCACAATACCCAACCCGCTCCCACTGTGCCGAGATGGCCAGTGGTGAGCAAAGCCACCTGGAGAAAGGCTTTGTTTTCCAGCCTACAAATGGCACAATGATGGCTTCAGTGCAAGTTCCTGCATCCTCCAAAGAGCATATGGCGCACACCCCACCAAGGGCACAATCCCTGAACAGCTCATACTGTCAGAAATCTTGTAGGCACAGAAAAGTTTTTTCTCTGAAACTTTGAAATCCCAGACCAGAGAGATGGCGTATTTGCACTACTCGTTCATCAAAAGCCATCCCTTACCTTTGCTCCCAAGATACCACTTGAAGAGACAGACTGAATCCCTCCCCGCCTGCCCGGCTCCCACTGCTGCTGCTCCTTCCACATCGCTCCACCTGGGAGAGAGAAATCCATCATCTGCACTGTGTCATACTCCTGCACATGCTACTGCTTCAGGCCAGCAAAGTGGCAAAGAACTGCTAAAATGCTTTTCAAAAGATGTTTAAAAAAACCAACAATGCGCTTTGAGAAACCATTTGAAGGAGCAAGCATCATTCCAGATCACACCTTTTACAAGTTTTGAAGCTGGCATAGTAAACAGAGAGTCAGGCTCCAAACTTTAATGATAAGTGGAACTTTTAACTGGGTTTCTGGTTTTTTTTGGGGGTTTTGTTTTTTGTTTTTTGTTTGTTTGTTTGGGTTTTTTTAAAGTACAGAGCTCCATGGTGGCTGTACAGAGAGGACCAGGTGGTGCCTGTCACAAATAGCTCTTCTCGGTACACAGATGCTTTCGTGGCTGTACAAGGGCAGCAGGCACAGCCTGGAGAGATGTAGATGCCTTTCCACCCTGTAATGCTATGATTTTTTGGGAGAGGGCAAAAGCAGACCACCTGAGGGAGCAGGGGAAAGCAGCAGCTCTCAAAAGAGAAGAAACATGGCTACAGGAAAATAACACTTTTTTCCCTCACCTGTGGTAGTTACTTAGTGAGATGTGCCATCACTGTGCACCAGGAACTGAGATGTACTCAAATACTGCCCAGACCCCCAGAAAACACCTACTACCAGTGCCCAGCTTTCCTGCTCCAAAGCCAGCAACCAAGCCTGGGCAACTGGGCCCAAGTACATCCAGGTTTTTGAGGCATGAAAGACACCCTGAAGTTTCCATCCTTTGCAAGCAGCAGCACTTATAGCCACAGAGGAGCTTGCAAAGCAGCCCCAGCAATAAGAAACCTACCTGGGAGGGAGGGTGGTGCACAAGGCTGAATTTCCCTGGTGATTACACAGTGGTAGCACCTGGAGGAAATGATTGGGGTAATGGAGGGCACCTGTAACCCAGGGCCAGCTTCTTTACAGGGTGAGCACCCCGGCATCCCTCCTAGCCCCTTGGCCAAGCACAGTATGGCACAAGAGAGTGAAAGCTTGCTGCAGCTTGTAAAGCATCTGGTTTGATCAGCATGAAAGTGTGGCCTAATTCACATCCAGGTCCCATTTTATCTCCATCTCATAGAAAAATAGACTAGTTTGGGCTGGAAGCGACCTTTAAAGGTCATCTAGTCCAATCCCCCTGCAAGGAGCAGGGACATCTCCAACCAGATCAGGTTGGTCAGGACCCCATCCAGCCTGGCCTTGAATATTTCCAGAGATGGGGCATCCACCACCTCTCTGGGCAACCTGTTCCAGTGTTCCAATATCCTCATTGTAAAAAATGTCTTCCTTATATCCAGTCTGAATCTATCTCCCTCTATTTTAAAACCATTACTCCATGTCCTATCACATCAGGCCCCGCTAAAAAGTTTCCTCTCACCTTTCTTATAAGCCCCTTTAAGAGTGCTATAAGGTCTTCCTGGAGCCTCCTCTTCTCCAGGCTGAACAGCCCCATCTCTCTCAGCCTGTCCTCATAGGAGAGGTGCTCCAGCCCTCTGATCATCTTTGTAGCCTCCTCTGGACTCGCTCCAACAGGTCCATGTCCTTCCTATGTTGGGGACTCCAGAGCTGGACGCAGTACTGCAAGTGGTGTCCCACAAGAGCACAGTAGAGGGTGAGAATCACCTGCCTTGACCTACTGACCGCACTTCTTTTGATGCAGCCCAGGATGCAGTTGGTTTTCTGGGCTGCAAGTGCCCACTGGGGGCTCATGTTGAGCTTTTCATCCATCAACACTCCCAAGTCCTCCTCAGGGCTGCTGTCAATCCATTCTCTGCCCTGCCTGTATTTGTGACTGGGATTGCCCAGACCCACATGCAGGAACTTGCACTTGGCCTTGTTGGACTTCCTGAGGTTTGTATAGGCCCACCTCTCCAGTCTGTCAAGGTCCCTCTGGACAGCATCCTCCCCTCCAGCGTGTCAACCACATCACACAGCTTGGTGTCGTTGGCAAACTTGCTGAGGGTGCACTCAGCACTCACCTCCCAGAGATCCAGGCCAGGCCCCTCGTGCAGAGCATTGAGCAGAGATTAAATCACTGTAGTGCAGTAAGATGAAGTCATTGCTGCCCATGTCTGCAATGAACACCCACAGATTTTGGGGCAGCTCCCACGGGTGTGAGGGAAGGATGTGAGAAGGGTGTGGGAAGCAAGCCCAGCAAGTGCGGGGCAGATGAGCTGCCCTGGGCAGCCATGCAGGGTTTGTACCCGGGAGGTGCTTTCCCTCCCGATCCTGCCTCTTTGCCCCCCTGCCACGAGCAGGGGCTCTGGCCAAGTAGGAGGGAGCATTTAGAATTTTCAGTCACTCACCTTTGGGATTTGACCTGCAAGTCCAAGCAGCCCTGACTCTCAGCACCCTGCGCAGAGCTCCCTCCTGCTTGGCCAGGTACCTCCAAATACTTTTTTGATAGTAGCAGCTCTTTTCTGAGCCCCCTGGTACTAGGTCTTCTTTGGAAAGGTATGCATGGGGTTCATGAAAACAGGACTGATAGTACTTGAGTGTGATCAAACCGGCTGGCGTGGGGCACCTGCAGCTGCGCCTGGACCCGCAGCAAACAGTGCTTATCCTAATCTGAGGGCTGAAGGTCGGAGATGGTTTTGTCTCTCACGTGGGTTTTTCTCAGGGTGGATGCAGGCAGTGGAGTTCAGCTCTGGCTCTGATCTCCCCCAGGCTGGGGGGGAGTGTGTGGCACGCTCTTCCTCACCCTTCCTCCCTCACTCCGCCAGCTAAATTCAGACAAGGCGCTCATATTTGTAAAAGCTGTAAAAAGAGTAACTTACAAGTACAGGAGCTAGAAAAGGCTTGAAGTGTAAAGCTGGCAGCCCCCGAAGAGCTGCGGGGATGATCCAATCCATCTGGTGCGCCTGGGCGCGCAGCAAACAGCCTTTTGACTGGTTCATGACCGTGGCACATGCGAAAGGCTCAATTATTGTATCTTAGAAAAAAAAAAAATTACCTCCTGGAGTCGGAGACTGACAGCCACACAGTTTCCCCAGCGTTATGCATTGCTGATTTTTTTGCCAGCTTATTCTCTCCTGTTCTGTACTGCCTGTAATTGCATTGCATTTTAATTGTTTAGTGTCGTCAGAACCTCAGCCCCAGGGGCAGTGGAGGTGGTGAGAGCTCAGCACATCAAATTACTGCCCAAAGAGCAAGCAGACAAAAAGTGGATTGTGGGGAGGGAGGGAGATGAATGAGCTGTGTTCATTAGAAGAACAGAAACCCTGACTGGAGAAGTGTCCTACTGATGTAATAAGAAAGCTGAAAGTTGCTAATAATAATAAAGAGCACAATAACACCGTTGCTTTTCTATCGGAAAGCACTGCACCTGGAAGAATTTAATTCACCGTGGAAAGCAGAGATGAAAACCAGCAAAATGCTCCTTGCTCACATAGCCCTGTCCTCCCTCTTGATTTTATTTAGTGGGGTTTTTTAGGGGGTGTGAGTCCTGTGGTTGCACTGTTCAGTGCTGTTCCCTTGGGTGCTACGATGTGGGCCCAAAAGTTGGCATCTGTGCTGAGGGGACCCCACCATGCAAGGCAGTGAGGCACACTTTCCTACAGGCAGGCTGGCGCTTTGCCCTCGGACAGCTGGAGGTCCTGACGCTGCTCCTTTTACTTTCCAAAAAGATGCCGCAGGTTCAAATCCCTAGGGCAGGTTTTGAAGGAAAGAGCCCTTCCCAGGGCTGTGCCATGGCCCAGGGGAATGATGGCAGTGGTGGGGCAGAGGCAGAAACTGAGGGAGCGGGATGCAGCCCCCCATGCTTGCACAAGTTGAGCAGAAAGCACTTTTTTTGTTTTTTTTCTCCTCTGGAAGGTCTGCCCATGGGGACCAAAAGGGGTGGATGAAGAGGCTGGATCATGTGCAGAGAGATTTCTGGCCCTGGCCCTAGCACAGCCCAGTGGGGAAGTGCCTCTGCTGTGGCTCTTCACCCAGGGTGTGCGCAGGGTGGACACGAGGGAGCTGAGAAGATCCTTCAGCTGTCTGTGCTGAATATTTGGAGGGTATTGGCATTTCATGTCAGCTGCCTGCACTGGGGTTAATTAAAGCCTGTGTTTTATAGATTGCCCTTGGCCATAAACTGAAAAGCTGCCTCAATTGGGAATCAATAGAGTAATCTTTAAGCTCATTTATTTTATTAGATATGGAGTCCTAATTTGAAGAAATTAAGGAACCATAATTAATGGTGCCAGTGAGGTCCTGAGATGTATGTTTAAGGCTTCCTGAGAAGAGTGCTTTGCCCATAGGGCACAGCATGCAGGAAGTGGCCGGAGCGCAGCAGCAGGGCCGGGGGGATGCTCCAGCAGACAAGCCCCGAGGAGTGCTCTGATGCCACAGCAATCCAATAGCAATTCAATAGCCAGCACACTGGACTGCTCCCTCGCCCCAAAATTGAAGGACAGGCTGCAAACAGCAGCGTTGCACCATGGGGCAGAAAAGCCAGATCCTGGGGTCAGCAGAGGGCTGCTGGCAACCAAGGCAGAGATGCTGCAAACGCCCTCCCCATCCAGAGCCAGTGAGACGTATGTGATTTATGCCCTTCTCTAAATCTACTGCACACCAGTGTGTGGTTAAATGGTTCACTCCTCTTCAGTGGGATGGAGTCACTCCAAAACCACAAAAGCCCTTGAGGATTTTGGAGGGTGAAGTATCTGGACAGTGCCACCACTTTCCCTCACAGCAGTCTCACCGGCAGGCGGTATGGCTTTCTCACACCAAACAGAGGGCCTCTAAGGAATATTTTTCATTTAAGTACCTTTCTGAGCAGTGCCATAAGCGGCTTTGAAATAGTCTTGCCTGCAGACCCCGGGATGTCAGCGGCCAGAATGGTTCCTGTGACACAATATGCAGAAATATGAACAAAAGACTGAGCCATTCATGAGAAGTCTACAGGAGGCCCTTGGCCAAAAAATCCGAAATAAATATGTAAGTACTTAGAAGGCTAATAAGCTGCTCATGGAATTTTTAAAAGCACCTAATGCCTACCTCTTCAGCCTCTACTTTTTAGAAATAATATTTTTTTTTTCTATGCTGTTTTCTCATTTCTGGACCTTTTTCATGTAAATAACGATCAAAGTCTTTTTCTTTATGGTATTTTTTTCTCTTCTGTGAGTCAGATAAGTTTCTTGATACAGCATCTTAGAGTAGAAAGCCAATAGTCAATACACTGTACCACACCTTTTCTGTTTGTTTGTTTGTTTTCTTTAGTGCCCACCTGTCTTGTTTGGGACTGGGTCCAAAATTTTAGTGTGCTGCATAAATTTGATCACTCCCAAAATACTGCAAGTCTTTTAACTGAATAGAGTTAGGACTCTGGAAAGGGCTCAGGGAAACTTTTCTGTCCTTGAAGACAGTGGCTTGCCTTCCCAAGTTGAGCCAGAGATGAACGGTGCTGAAAATGCCTTTCTCCTGGCAAACCAGAGCCCCGCAGGGTTACTGACAGGGACTAAGAGTATCCCAAACAAACTCTTTGTCAGCCAGTTATGTTCTTTAGTCTTGGATTGTAACATGTAGATAAGAATCGTATGCTTGAGCTAAAACCTTGTTTAACTGGTAACTCATGAGCTGAACTAATTTGAAAGCAGATTCCATTTGATCACATTTGCGTGGGCACGCTTGTTCCACACTGAAGTGGACGTCATTCACTTCTGTAGCAAATTATGATACAGAAGCTGAAGAATACTCAATTTAGGTGGGACTTTCCACAGAAGATTTAGTCAAACTTTAATGGGAAGTATTTTACAAATGTAGATCCACTTTGCTAGGTATCCTTATATAGGAAAACCTTGCATGTGGAGGACCAAGTTTTTCTTCTTTTTTTTTGGCCATGCTAGCAACTAGAAAAACTCAAATGGATCTTTCAGACATATATTACACTAGTGCTGTTAGGACAGACAACTGGAATTGATTTTTCATTTCTTTTTCATCTACTTGAGATATTGCGTGTAACTTCTCTTCTTTAATAACCGAGTTCTCTTTGCAGTCAGTTTGTCACCTGCCATTAAAGAGAATTCCAGCATCTCCAGCTTTGCAGAAGAGTGAGCCCCAAATATTCTTCCAAATCCTTTCTGTGCTTTACAGATATTCTTCAAAGCAAATCTGTCTTGTCTCCTTCATGTAAACATCAGTTCCCTCCTAATCATTCACAAGGATGGAATAAGTTCATACATTTCCCTTTACCACAAGCTCTACTGCCTCAGGGGTTGAGTACCATAGGTTCTTCATTTCTGCTCTCCACTGAACCCATCTCTTTTGCTTCACACACTCACACAAGCCAGTCATTTTGAGGTAGGTTTCCCAGCCTTCTAATGAGAGCTTGGTTGTCTGCCACGCCCCTTACCATGAAAAGTCCAAACATCTTCCCCTCTTTTGGTGTTTTTCACTTTTCCAGTACCAAGCAAGCCCTGCTCTCTCCCCATCAACTCTCGTAATGAGGGGTCTTGCGTACTCCACTTGCCACCCCCAGCAAGCCTTCTGCAAGGTATTATGTTGCCGCTGCCACCAACATGCCCAGAATAGCTGATGTCTGCTTTCTAGGCTCAGCATAAAGAGTTCATCTCTGTGCTCAGGAATGCAGAGTAATGAACAATAGTTGTATTAGGTATGAAAAATGAATTGCATTTCTGCAAAGAGAAAAATAAGAGCTGCTTAATAAAGAGAATAACTTTTAATAGGCAGTTACTTTTTTTTTCTTCTTAACACACCACGAACATTTCTGAAGAAATTTGCACAAACATATATATATATATTTTACAATCTTTCTGTGCTTTTTTCCACTGTCCTTTTGGTACGATGCAACATGCTACAAAATAATATTTTTTTTTTTTAAATCAACATGAAAATACACAATGATTGCTTTTTTCAAAGGAAACTTCAGCAATCAGGAATCTGAATAGTTGCAGATGCCAACTAGCATATTTTAGATGGCCTGACCTTTCCAAAGTAGGCATCCAAGACTCCTCTGCTCCCGAGCAACCCAAGTGATCCAGGAATACCTGAATGAACCACATAAGTTCAGCTGCAGCATGGAGGACACTTGTTGGTTACCCATCTTCTACAGAGCTTCATCAAAAGTTTCTCTTGATGCCGCTAAGACAGAGGATTATTAGACCCATCAAAGTGGAAATAAGAGCAATAGTCAAGCACAGGGAAATGAACACTTTTCAGCTTCGTATATAAACCTGAACTAACAAGTCTGCTCAATCTTTTACCATACTGCTAGGTAAGTTTTATTATTTCAGAGAGGGAAATTGGAGAAAGAAGTTCCTCAAAAGCATTGTATCAATAGGTATCAAAACTTAGATCATCATCCTGGCTCTTGGTCCTGCACTTACACCACCAGTTGTCTTCTTTCCATTCACCAATAACACAATGGAGGTTCTTGGCATGCTACCAGAGTCAGTGGATTGAGACTGAGCAGATGCTTACAGTAATATAATTTTCAAACATTTATAGTTCTAGAAAAGTAGGATACATGCAGGTAGAAGCACTACTTGATATTTTTGAATTGCCAGCTCTGTACAAATTAAGGGAGTCTGTAATTAGCACTTGAAACACTCTTTAAACTTCCAGAGTTATTCAATAACCCACAGGAATCCCATGCATTACTTGGAACAGAGGGAAGAAGGTTCGTCTGTAAAATTGCTTATCTTGCTGATCCCCACCGTGAGCCCCAGGCTATATAGGAGACATGTTTATAGCACACGTAATGCAATTAGAAAGGAACAGGTGAAAATAAACTATGTTGCCTGCTACATTACATGGATCATATTCAGTAATTTACAGAACTTCAAAGAGCCTCAGTGGAAGGTATACTCCCTCCTTCACAGAAAAAAAGCACACACTTCAGCATTTCACCTAGGCATCCCATCCTGTAAACATTTATGACAAGTGGAGTGTGAGCTACAGTGAGGAGTTTCATGGAAATCACTGAATTAATTTTCATAGCGGCAATTTGCCCAGTACTGTTTCAAGGGTCAGGCCCTGTTTGTATTTTGTTACATACAATTAAAAGAACTCTATCTAACATAAGTTCAACAAAGTACGCTAACATATTCTTTCCTGTATATGCAGAAAACATTTTTAGTAACTACTATGCAAACATCACTTGATTTTTACATTCTCTTCAACCCTGCTTGAAAGTTTTCCTGCTTTTACTATATGTGAAAATAATAAATACATATGATATATCAGTTATTAAGCCATCAAAAATTAGGTGTCATTCCAGAAAGGACAGAAGACACTTGAGGTTTAGGAGTCAAAAGCTGGTCATTAATGCAAGTGTCCTGCCTGGTAAAAAGCTTCAGCTGCTCCACACTTCCTGTGGAACTGCAACTTTGGCGAGATGTTCCTGCATATTGTGATAAAATGGGCTGCTTCACATCTGAAACGACAACAGTATCTCAAGATTATTATTCCAGGTAAGGTTGTTCAGGAACATAAGAGTAAGCTGAAATGGATGACATAGAGTAAATCCAATATGGGATAGATGATAAGGAGTAAATCCATCATCCAGGACATTGTCCTACATCTTCACAAACAGAACCACCTCTGGGTTTTCAGTTACACAGGCAAAATTGCATTCTGCTGCTCTAATTCAAGGGACAAAGAAGGTTATTTTGTCCTTACTTTTGGCATCAGGAAAGCTCTGTTTGTACATCCTGAGGGAAATGAGAATAGACCAAAACCATCAAAGATGTTTTGCAAAAATGACCACATTTCTGGTCAACCAGATCTCTCTCAGTGAATGGTGGTGGGACCTCTTCTAGAGGGGCTTCATCCTACAATGATGGTGAAAGGCTGGGCTTCATCTGGGGCTAACACAGCTGCCTCTGGTGCATCCCACAGACGCTGTGACACCTAGTTCCTCAGGCCATCCTTCTCCTCTACCTTCCTGCACTAGCCAGGTCACACAGGGCCCTTCCCACAGCCTACCGCTTTCCATCAGCTGCTTCCTTCTCCCACCCTCAGCAAAGGGCCTCATTTCCCCCAAATGAGAGAAGCAACTCCATGGGAAGTGGGATTGTGATGCCTGAGAAAGCTTCCTGTGTGAAGGCAAACACAATGCCCACATCACAAATAATAGGTTTCAGAGGTGCTCTGAGGGTCTCTGCCCTCGCACACACCAAAGTGCTGTCCAACACCTGCCAGTTTTGCATAGCACGCACCAAGGATTTAAAGCCGTAAAAACCACCTCAGTGAAAGTGCTTGCTTTTGCACAATGTGGAACGGGGACAGATTTTTCATGATACCAAAGGAGCTGAACACTTCTGGGTACAAAGTTCCTTTTTTTTATATATATAACTGCCTTTTAAAAATCTCTTACTTCTCACACAAACAAAAAGAAAATTCACCTAGGGAACTACAACCAGGAAATGCTGAACAGTTAAAGCCAAAAGCTATGCCTATAAAGGTCTCCCTCTGTGAGGTGGCAGCTTCTTTAGTCCCTCAGACCCACAAACAGCCTAGGACTCTGTTTGTGATGATGTGCTCAAGCTGAGCTTTGTCTAAACCACTGCTCCTTGAAGCTGTTGCTAACTGAAGTCATTGCTCTTTTTGATTTGCATTTTTAACCCTTTTGTTTCGTTACATGGCACAATAATGAGACTAACAAGTATTAGTGAGACTAACAAACACTAACGCTACAGGATGTAAAACAAAAGCAAAAAACTTACGTATTTATTGCTGAGGTGTGAAGAGTTGCCGAGTTTTACTCTTCCCCTGAGATGAGTGCTCTCCTAAGAAACAGAAAATATATTTGCATCAGTTAAACATGCAAAGACAAAATGACAAATGAGTCTAGTAGGAATATATCACCAACCACCATACAAACTAGCCAGTCTCCTTGTCAGACTCACTTAACCAGCAAAAACTGTCCACACAATAGATTTTTACTGCACTCTGCGTTTTATAGCTTATTTCCCCTATTATTTGCTCTCAAATGGTGGGTTACTACCACAGAGTATTTACAAGGCAGTTCTCAAGGGGTTAGAAAAGGTATAAGGCTTTAATTAATTTTAAATATGATTAGAACATTACATTACAAAAAGAAAATGATACAACTATGAAATTAATTTTTGCTGATATTGCTGGCAGCAGCTCAGTTCCCCCAAAGCAGGAAAATGAACCTTTAAAAACTTCAGTCAGGGATTACAGACAGTTCTCACTCGTCCTTCCCTGGAGAAGTGGAATTGCTGCCAGCAATTATAGGCAGACAAATAAGCCTCCAGATGAGGACGTGTTTACAGTTGTCCTGTTTCCAAACACAAGTCCCAGGAATGGCAGTGGGATTTCTTTGCATGAGAGATTTGTACATGGAGATGAACAGGGAATGCCATCTCCAGACTGGAGAGAGCCCGATGTGAACTGGCAGAATGGTGGGGAAACCCAAATGCATCCAAGAAATGGCCTTCTGCCTCTCTGCTCACCTGCGGGAGGCAATTTAATGCCTGACACATACATGAGAGGCAAGGAAGCAAGGAGATCTATTACATTCTAGTAAAAGTGAATATGTATTAAAAAGCTTGCATATGATCTATAGCCTGGGGTTGAAAATTGTAATGCAAATTAGGATTATAACAAATTCACTGATTAGGCATTTAAATAATTAGCAATCAAATTAAATAGTTGCACTCCTGAAGAAAATAGAAAAGACTCATCAATGGTTTTCAGGCAGCTTTTCTTGGCAGCAAAAAGGGTTCTTTAATTTAGTGCAGCCTTTCAGAGATGAGTAGAAAACTTGGTGTCTAATGAGGTTCAATGAGAAACACTGAAAATTGTTCAACAATAATGTGCTGGAATGGTGTTTGCTTTCCAAGTGTTCAATTTGGATAAAATTATTTTTAAAACATTATAAACTGTTGCTAAGTTAGAGCTTCAGAAGTTCTGAGGATCTTAAATTTCAGCTAAAATAGCCTTCAGCAACTACTTCAATAATTCATAACATAATTTTTTAGAGAAAGGGAAAGCACAAATTTCTGGTAGAAAAAAATTAAACAGTTCAACAAGATTTATAGATTTTTAGAGGGTGCAAAGTTTTCGTTATAGAAAAATCTTGTTTTGAAAAGCTAAAATAAAGTGAACCAGTTCAAATATTGTATAGTTTTGTACCAACAAAGGAATGAGATTTTCAATAACTCTCATTTATTTTTAAATTTATTTTTATTTATTTCTTCCTTTATTATTTCTTCCTTCTGCATGTTTTTACTTTCCTTGTTCAATATACAGAAACAGAAGATTTAATAGGGTGTGAAAGGGAGAAATTGGCAAGATTGTTTAAGAAAGAAGATGTAGGAGAAATTAATTGAGAAATATATTACCATTGAGAAGATAATATTCAATAGTTTTAATAAATATCAATACTTTGTTATCAGTTCCACTGTCAGATAGTTGTTCTGCCTACGTTAGAAATTAGGCAGACTTACATGGAAGACTGATACTTAGCACTACAGGAAAATAACGTGCCTGAGGAGAGGCTCCAGAGCCAGTGTAGCTCCCTGGACAACGTCCCAGTTGTGTCACCAGGTTTTGGATCAGAGCATGAAATGGGTGAGGCAGCTCTGGCCTTGGGAGGTGGACTGCTCGAGCAGTACCTGCCAGCAGCAGTGGCTGGGGCAGGAGCAGTGAATTTGCCTTATTGCAGACCCTGAGACCGCAGCATGCAGACACTCACGTGCCCTACATAAATTTTCTGACACTATACACACAATCCCTGGAAACAGTGAACTGCCCCTATAACATCAGTAATTGTCTGATGAGGGTTCAGTGGTCTAGAACCATTTTGGAGTCTAATGACTCAGCAGTTTAATGTTGTGCTAAATATCGAGCTGCAACACAAAGAGCAAATTAAAAAGAACATTCAGGTTAGTTACAAGTGGGAAGACATTTTTACTGATCTCAAAATAGCCTTAACTGACAGAAATAAATTCCAAGATTGCAAAAACCCAAACTTGCCCCCAAACCATCACCCACTAAAACCAATGGATTAGACTTTAAATTAAAACCAAATAATTGTTTATTTTTTTGTTAGAACAGATGATACTTTAAATCAACTGAAGAAATTATTTCACACTGAACTGTTTGCTGATGGAGAAAATGCACAGTGCAGTGGTGGTGCTCGACCTATCTAAACAGATCACCTGTGTGCTTTGAAGGCTGTTGTCAAGAGAGAAAGCATATAGTTATGCAAAATACACCAACAAGAGCAAAATTTCTGAGCAACATCAGTGCAAAATTGGCTTTTGTTGATTCTGGATTACGCATTTAGGAGAGGGTGATGCACAAACTCTAGTGTTGTATGCTAGGAGATGGAAGGTAGCAAGAGAGACTTGAACCATCTGCTTCTCACAATACGGTTGTACATCATCTTGTATAAAAGTAACCTAGTATTGGCTGATTCCATTTGATAGCTATAATTTTCTGATGACGGGTTGAAAATTCATTCCTGTTTGCCTGCTTTGATAAGTAAATGGGTGAACTGCAGAACATAGGAGACAAAGGGAAGTGGAAGGAAGTACTTGGTGTGGTTAACAAAGCACTGTCAACTGCACAGCTGCAAGTGCAAGGTGACTGCCTTTACCTGTGGTCCTGCCTTGTGACACCTCTCCTGATGGAGGAGGAGTGGTGGGCTCAGACAGATTGGCAGAGGGCAGTGAGAAGCCAACCTCATATATATCGCGCACTTCTACAAAAACTGAAAGAAATGATGCACAGTTTGAGAAAGAGGCCTTAGGCAGAATATTTGGAAAATGAAATGAGATTAATACTGACATGGAAGTTTTAGCTGACAAGCAAACCCTTCCATTAAACCTTTAATTCTCCCTCTCATCCTCCAATGTTGCACCTCTTTGTTGATTTTTTTCTGAAATTGGATTGTAAACACAAAGACATGGGCATCACAAAGTCTCTAAATATTGCTGTCATATGATGCAGACAGATCTGTAGACAAACTGTCTAACTTACTGCCACAAGAGCCACAGGAGATAAGACAAATTCATGGAAGTAAAAAGCCACTGAGAACTACGAAGCACCAAAGATACAACCTCTGATTCAGGATGTCTCCAAGCCCCAGACTGCTGGAAGGCTCCAACCCTGTTTGTTATCCTTGCCTTCACATCTTGTGCTCGCCACTCTCAGTGACAGGATTTGGGGGTACATCGATCTAGGATCTGAGCAGGTACAGCTGGCTCAGATCAGAGCTTCTTAGCTTCAATATTAAAAGAGAAGGTGCTCTAGCAACTACTGTAAAACAGCACCGGTCTTTCATATGCACAGCCTCCCATACGGTACCCCTCGAACACTTCTGCTGGAGTGCCAAACACAGATTTACCCAAGCAAATCAGCAGTCTAGGCACTAGGCCTGAACCAATATGCGCTGTATAGATTGTCCTCTAAAACGCAGTCAAGCTTAAAAAGGCTGAGGATAAGGAAGATGTAATAGGAAAAATTTTGTATTCATAACTCCTGATCCTTCAACATATTTGTTTTAAGTGCAGGGGAAGTAGACTGAGTACACGGATACTGAAGGCTCTGCAAAGTTAAATGTTAACCAGGAAAGTAACAGTACTTCAGTGAAAACACAAGGTTTTCTTCCTAATTAAAATTTCACTTGTGCAGCATTTGATTTGATTTTTCACTCTCCCAGATACAGTCATTTCTGACTATTAATGTTGCATCCAGACGCCAGTATATGTGAATAACTAATGGGCACATAATCAGCTGAAATTAAGATTGTATAAGATCAGTTTTGAAACTCTGAAACAAATATTTCTTTGTCTCACCTTTGTGAAAGGCCATTGTATTAACCTCACTGTAATTTCCTCACCCCTCCTCCATTTGATTCAGAATCTGAATATATTACTCAGAATACACATATGCTGCAGAACATGATGATATAAAAGAAAGTTAACAGGTCATATCACTACGAGTACAGAAAGTCTTTGACCTGGGCAAAGCCCTCTGATGTTATTGGGAAAGCTGGAAGAAAAAGGATATAAAAAATAGTCTTTGACATAAAAAGTAGGTTGTACTGCATATCTCAGATTACATTGTAAGAAAAAAATGAGTTGCACTGTTATTTCACTGTAATATCTGCTGCTGAGAAATTGCTCATAAGTGGCAATCTGGTTTGGAGCAAAGAATTAAAGCAAGTCTTCATAAAATATGATTGCAGAAACCTATTTTTTATAAAACTACCTCTGCAGACACAGGAATCTAAATGCCTATTTTTACCATACTGAACTAAAAGAAAGAGAGGTGCATTACAGATGCTGAAGAACAGCACTGAGCGGGACCCAGCGCCTGGATGCACTGGCTGGGTTTGGTGTGGGCCAGTGGGTCCAGTACCTGTGATGTGCCGCAGTGCTTCCATGCCACACACTTCACCCATGCCCCTGCAAACTGCTCCTCGCCACCATCGGCAAGACAGAAGGATCTGTACAATTCATCTTGGCAGAGAGAGCACATATGGGACCATTCAGGTGAAGGACGGGAAGGCAATTGTTGCTGAATGGCCAGCAAAGAGTGACGGTGGCTCCCGCAACAGAGGAACATCTCAGAAAGCTGCAGGCTGTAGAGTTAGCAAATGCTCCACAGATGAAAACATCACCTGACCCTCCGCATTTATCTAACTGTAAGACACTGCTTTAAAAACCCTTGCAAATAGGCACAGCTCACAAACTGAATTAGAAATATAGAAAGAAGCAGACGCTATTTAATGTTTTTGACTATAGTTTTGCCCAAAAGTCTCAGCTGAAAGTGTGTGCAGTCAGATCTTTGTGGTGTAAGTAAACACAAACAGAATCCAGCCATGAGCAGCAAAAAGCTGAGAAAATTTATTCTTCAGTTTCTGTGAAGAAAGAAAACACAACTTCAGGCCATTATACAATACAAGGTTCAAAAAAACAGAGTATCAGAAAATGAGAAAGAGAAGGAAAGGGAAGCAGGTACTTGATCTATCTCTCTGTTGCAAGGTGACCCTTTTCTATGAAGCAGCTTTTAGGTTTTCTACCTGCAGGGAAAAAAAAAAAAAAAGACTGAAAGTACAGCTCATAATAGGAAAAATAAATAATCAATATCATATCCTCACATTAGTAGGAACACATGTTCTTACTGCTTCTAAGCGTGCAGCATGCCAGCAGACTGCTCTTTGCAGACCTGCATTGCTTATCTTGCAAGTGAGAGGAAGAGGGAAGGGAATTTTCAGTGACAGAGTGCCTCACCTAGAGACCCAACTTCTTCACCTGCTCCTAGAGGCATCCACCTGGGTCCTAGACAAAATGAGAGAGAGATGAAACTACCAACGCCTGTTGAGAAATCCCAGGGCCCACTATGGAACCATGCTTCCTGGCAGGGCCCCTAATGAGGTAAAACCCAAAGATTTCTTACCTCCTTAATTGTTGCAGTCCATGTATTATTCCAAGGAGGAATAATCTTCTGCCCCAGCTCCCGATTGGTCCCATTGTACCACAGCCAGATCTATAGCTTGATGTGTGAGGCAGAACAATTAAACAGTCTCAGCATTTGTAGGTTCATGCAAAGCAGTGATGAAGATATTGTCATTCAACCACATCATTTCATAAGACCACAGGATTTTCCACGTCCAGACTCTGGGACCACGGTATGCTGTCTTGTCAGGTGCTGAACTTCACATGCATTCCAATGACCGAGGCAAGTTTTTCTGCTGAATGAGGACAAGGTTTTTTACTTTGTTCTGGGATGATTTTGGTGCTCAGTCACTTTGTACAGTACAGTCACCAGCCTCTTATATCAAAGGCTAGGAATCCTCAAAGCATTGACAGAGAAGGCTTTGGAAATTCAGAAAGTCCAGAGAAATGCTGCAGGCAGAAACTAGGATCATCTCAAAAGTGACTGAAGTTATGGGATTCAATTAATCTATGCCATGAAATCCCACATATCTTCAAGGTAGGTAGCTCACCTTGTGCAAAGGATGCACTCAATGTTATGAAAATCTACAAGCAGGAGGTACATCCAGTTGAAGCAGCAGATAACAGCTCTAAGGTTGTTATTACTGTTAACCAACAGCAGCTTCTGGAAGAGATGTGGAGCATGTGGGGAATGCTGGTTGTTCTACATCCTTGGTTCATACTATTTTGTACTGCATTGCCATCTGAGAGTGCCTCTAGGTATTGACTGATCCCCTTCTCCAATGTGATTACAGTAAGTTAAGGGTGTTTCACAGGTGACAGGTCAGGTGTCTCCTCAAACATCCATGTTTGCCTGGTACATTTTCCCAGCTTTGTTTAGTAGCAATGCTTGAATTTTCATTTGTGTCTACAGTGGGTTGTCTTGGGAAGCCCTAATGCAGACATGTACCATGGACCTTTCTCCAGCCACCTTCCATTCCAGGTGCCTCACCAAAATCTGAGCCACATCAGCTTTGACACATTTAATATCCTTCCAGAAAATTCAGTGCAGAACAGACCCTTGCAAGACGAGTAAGTCATATCCTACCCTATCATCTCAAAAGAGCACACACTGGCTGGAAAACATGCCCTAATGAATCAGCTTATACTTAGGTGCCAGGATTATACATAACGACCCTGACATATTATGTCACCTGCTGCATTCTGATGAGACTTTATATTGAATATTGAACTGGTGTGCTGCTACTATAAAGGCCTTTCATACATTTTACCTTCTCTAGAATGGGTACTCCAGGCAAGAACCATAAAAGAAAATTGCCAAGTCATTACTCAGGTATCGATATTTCTCTCACGCAATCTGTATGGAGTAGCCTAACCGCAATTTCTATTCCTCAGTCTTTCTGTTACTGAGGAATTTTCATTCCTCAACATTTTTCATGAGTCCTAAAAGGTGATCAATATCTTCACTGAAACATGCAAGAACGCTTACAGCAAAAGTTAGGTATGTTTTTCAAGATAGGCAATACTTTATGATTAATATCATGGTTGATGGTATTGATCTCTTAGTCATCAAGTAAAACCTCCATCTTATATTCTCAGGAAACATATCTACCACTGACAAGCCAAATACGCAGTTCTGTGGGCTATACTGAATCCCAAATAAGAAATATTTTTGTAGGTAGACGTTCTAGAGCTCTATATTGTAGAAGACCATTTATTCTCCCTAGGAAGAGCCACCGTAAATTTGTCTGTATAATCAACACAGAATGGCTGCAGTATGTCCTGCATTTGCACATTAGTGTAAAACTTTTGAGACAATTCATTATCGTGAGCATTTTTATCCAAGCTGAGTTCTCATGTAAGATGCAAGTACAGGCACTTATCTTGCATCAGGTGTTGCACTTCACCGGCAAATGTACATGAAAAATTCAAGGTATTTAGTTTTGTCTGTTGGTTTTTTTTTTGCTTTATATCAATTCTCAACCAGTTGTACCTTAGAGTTCATAGTCATCGGCAACTCCATCTTTTTAAGAAGAGTTTTAAAAAATGAGAA
The DNA here is from genome assembly GCA_011801015.1 of Ardeotis arabs. Taxonomy (NCBI): domain Eukaryota; kingdom Metazoa; phylum Chordata; class Aves; order Otidiformes; family Otididae; genus Ardeotis; species Ardeotis arabs. The sequence goes on along the minus strand of JAAGAY010134735.1, from coordinate 26,242 downwards.
TATTAAAGCTCAGTTTTACCTAGTGTTTCTGATGAAACCATTAAAAAACATTATTTTAGTCCAGGCTTAATTGAACACTATTCTTTTCCTATATTCTTTACATTAATTGTAGGTATTTGAAATAATATTCTTGATTAAATCTAATTCAGCTATGGTTCTGAAAAAGGAGTCTTTCTTTTTTCTTTCCATTTATAGTCAGAACCAGATTTTAGAAGTCCCAAAATAGGATCCTTCAGTAGTCAATGAACCTCCATAGGTCAGCTCATTCCAGTTCAAAGTATATGTCCAAGACAGACAGGATAAATAGTCCTCTGGACACATGCATCTCTTTCAACTGGCTATGTGCATCTGGCTTAGTTTTTAGATAGATAAAATAAGACAAGATTAAACTCACCATAGCCTTTGATTAAGATATATCATGCATAGCACTGACACAGGGTTTTTGTAGGTTGCCTGCTTGAGCAGTTTGGAGGTCATATCCTTATCTGTTTTGTATATGTTTTTTACACATTTTTAACACAACTATATAATCTCAAAATCTTCTGTTTGGAATAAAAAGTAAAAACTTAGAAGTGTACTTGTAATAAAGCTTAATTTGAATATACATCAAAGCAGAACTGCATTGTATGTATGCTTGACCTTAGGCAGCTGAGCACCCTATTGAGAGTGAGAGGATGATGTAGGTCTATCTGTAAAGTTAATGCTGCTCTTAAGAATTTTCTAGTTTTAGTCAAAACCTTTTGTAGTTTTATTGGTATGTACAATCAAAGGCAGCTACAACGTGCACTTTCTAAACGGCTGGACAAGGAATTCACCTTTTAATTGAGCTAGATTTTGTGTGTCTAAAAAGGAAAAAGAAAAACACACGTAAAGAAGTTCTACGCAGTGCAATTGTTTTCGGTAGTTGTAAGAGAGACCATGAGTCAGATATTTCTCAATTTTCTATCTGTACTGAAAGAAAGACTTGCCTTTATGCCTGAGATTTTAATGAAGCAAGTAAATCTTATTCAAACGGGCAGGCATCCTAACATATTCGAAAATATCTGTATACATGACAAATATATCTGTAAGAAAACAGGTCCTTCTTTCAGAGTGCTTTTAATTTAAGAAGTGTCTCCAAAAACCTGGGCAAAAAAAAGGATTTCCATTTCTGTGAAAGCATGTTTAATTTTGAAGCATATGAAGATACAAGAATTCAAGGGAAAATGGTAGCTAGTTTAAATATGAATTGTATTAATGAGAAGAGGGTAAGAATCTTGTCTTCTAAGTGGTTATGACTCATACCTTCCAATTATAGCATGCATACATCATACTTCAGTAAAAAAGGATATTGAGCATCCTCTGGATGGAAGATATTAGAATACTTGGTGAACCAGTAGCTGATTAACAGGCACCAGACCTCATCTTGTGAAAAAAAAAAAAAGGGAACCCGAGTCTTTTCTCATTTGTCCTACTGTAAAACGCAAATAATTCTACTGCTGCCAATGAAGTTACTTTATTGTTGAAACTGGTATGAGAGTAGAATCAATCAATAAATGTCTATGAATTCAAGTCTGACTTCATTCAGCTTTCAAAAAAAAAAAAATACTGTGATTTCAAATGAAAACATACACACAACTCCATACTCCTTAAAATAAAGCTAAAAGTCCATTCCCAAAGACATGTAATAATAATAATAACAAAAAAAATCCCAAATCACAAAGCTCTGAAGTGCAGTCACTTAACTGCCAAAGCACAGTCCCTTAAGCGCCAAAGTGTAGTTTGCATTTGCTCAGCAGCAGCGAGGCAGAATGATGCATCCTGCAAGGGAGCAGGCCCTTCTCCTCCCCCTCAAGCCTACTAGCATGCCTCTCTGCTGGTGAGGCTGCAGGGACGTCACACGACTCCTTTTTGGTTTGTTTTAAGAGCTGATGGAGCTGCCCTGTGGGTTTTTTGGATTGTGCAAAAGCTTCTGGGAGTTGCAGAGAAGGCTGGAGAGCGCAAACTGTGCCTCTCCAGCAAGTAGAGGATAGTTCAGATCAAGTGCTGTGTTTCAGAGGAATTCCCGAGAATTTAGAGGAAAGGTGAAAGCAGTTATGGGACCACCTCTGAAATGTCGGTAGGAGAAACAAAAGGCCAAAAACCTTAAAAAAAGCACATAAAGTAAGAGGCTGTTTTTCCTGGAGGACTTCTGCAGATGAGGCGGGAGCAAAGGTGGGACCTAGAAGGCTGAGGAAGTGAACTGCAACAGGTGAAGGGGGGCAGTTTCCCCATGAGTAGCTCTACCATGAGAGTTTTTCTTTTTCTAGGGTTTTTTTTTTGTTGAGTAGTTGGGAATCAGATTAGTCTGAATTTTGTTCTGCCTCAGTCTTGTTTTGTGTTACTCTGTTTCTTGAAGAACCTATAACTGCATCCATCTCTTTGCTTATATTGATGAGATTTTGCTTTCTTTTGTGCATGTTATCTATAACCTCTAGGTTTTACAACCACATATTGTGTGAGAAACTGGATCAGTGAAGCACAAGACAGAGGAATTTGCAATGAGAGTAGGATTTTGAATGCAAAGAGTGGCTGGGTACAGGGCTGACTGAACACTGCCGACATGAACGCCAGCAGAGCCTTGTTTACATAACAGAACTGACTCCCAAACTTTTGGCCCCTGGGATGTTACCAGTCCTCAAACTTCTTTGTACAGTCAGATCTAGCTGATAAATATAATGATCACGGTTACTCCTGAACATGCCTAGCTGCAGATCACTTACCATCAATGATTTTTAAAAATTATTTTCCCTAAACCAGTCCTACATCTCAGTCTCAAATACCAATACCACACACAGTGCAGCTGCACTGCAGCTCTACAGGTTCCCAAGCTGGGGATTTGCACTGTAGGTATATTCTTTGCAGTTTGACCTGACAGGAACTGAAGATGGTTTAGATGACATCGCAAAACTGCTCTTCTCTGGGCTCAGAGAGGGAGACAAACATACACACAGAGGAGACACTCACCAGTCTCAGGAGAAGTTGTCTTCACAGAAAGAAGTTTGACTCCTTCTTTATCTGACTGGGCCCTGTTGAAGTCAGAAAACATTTAAGCAGACAGTCAGCATGCATGTTGGTCAGCCAAACAAAACTCAAAAAGATTATGATCTGGAGGAGGCAGCACCTATGCCAGTCTACACTGGTGGGTTTGAAATGGTCTTCGCATGGGATCACGTGTAAGTCTTGGTGGTGGAAAACACCATATACCAATATCTCTGAAAACATCTTTCTCTTAAAATATGTAATAAATGAAGTTGCATAACTCCAGGTTCAATATAGAAGAAGTACATCTAGAGGAAAAAAGGGAGTAACCTTTTTTTTGTCTGTCAGTACAACGCAATGACAACATGTTGAATTGCAAGAAGACCATTTCAGATGCCCAGGGAGTCAGGACTAGCAAGTAAATCAGCAGCCCAAATGTTGCTTTTGGTCATACAAAACATAGAGGCCACAGCCAGACTCAATGGCCTGTAGTATGTATCTTTTAATGGATCTTTCTCAGTTTCACTCTCCACAAACTCCTTATACAATACTGGTTTAACTGAGCCTCTGCAAATGGACTAGTGGAGAGAAGGTGGGATAGAGGAACATGAAATAAGGGGGGACACAAGAAAAAAGAAAAATAACCTAGAATAAAAAAAAATTAAAAAGAGAGAAAACATGAACAAAAGAGGGGAGATGGTAAAAGAGGGGGGGGGGGGGGGGGGGGGGCGGAACCAAACAACAACAAACCAATCAATGGGGCAAAAATTCAAAAAAGGAGAAAAAAAGACTGGGTCAATAGGCCCAGTGGCACAGCATAAGTTGTTTATCCATTTCAAAAGGATCCCTTGCAAAAGTTGAGAGCCATCACATTTCTATCCATGCTGGGACAGCTGCTTATCATGCATACAGGTGTACAGTAAATGCAAGCACATCACTTTCAACAGGATATTTCTTTTTGGGGCAGCAACCACTTATGTTTAAACAGAGGAAGATCAAAGAAAATCTCATACAGAATCTGCTGCATTCACAAGTGCCCCATGATAGATCTCAAAGCAATGAAAAGACAGGATTCAACCTACTGTTCAGTGCCGTTCTCTTGTCTCTCTGGAAGAAGGAACAAAGTTAATATCATTTTGACTGCTGAAACTCATTTAAGTAAACATTTAGACGTAGCTATTGCAGTTGCTAACAGAAGGCTTAGTTGTGATTTTGCAGTATTGCATGAAGTACATTAACACAATCAATCAGCTTGAATGGCAATTGTTTCTTTTCTAGTTCGTCTTCCCAAAAGATAACCATGTCATCTATGAAAGTGAACTGATATTGCTCGAATCAATACTTCTGGAAACTAGGGAGAATGACATATGACTTGTGCAAGAGCACAACAGAAGCATATTTTTCCCTGCAGCTCCCAAATCCCCGGGTAGCTGGCACAGAGGAGACGAGCATGCAATAGTTCTCGAGTGCGTAACAACTGAGCTAAAAGATACAGGGTGAGGGGAGTGAGGGAGCAAGCTGCCAGGCTCTACGCTCTGGCGGGTTTAACCTGGCATGACATCTGAGAACAGAGCCTGTCATCCCGTCGAGGAGGAAGAGGTTTCTCCCCGAAATGAATCATATACCACACATATTTTATTTCTTACGTGCAAGTGTGGGCAGATGGTTGGGGCCAGGAGGTTACATCAGAGACATGGAGCCAATTCTAGCCCCACAGCACTGCGCACAGGGCTCTCTGTCTGTGGGGGAAACAAACTGGATAGGCCTGGGCAAATCTTGCAGGAAGCACCACAGATATCTGTCTACTCTAGCTTCCAACTGAATTTGCTTGTACTGTGCCGGCTGGCATTTGTGCGTAGGGGAGGCTGGTGAGGAAATGTTCTTCACCTTATATCTTTACCTCCTGACTCCAAATATTCAAGTAATTTCCTAAGCAAGGATCACACCCTCCTCTGTTTATCTGGGTCTGGTTTTCCACGTCATTGGCTAAATTGATTGCGACACAGTGTTTGCTTTGGTCTACAGCTTCAATACCCTGTTGTGATTTTATAGTTCCAAAGCCTGGTGATTTCGCAGTTGAAGCTCTGCACAGGTCTCCTAACTCATGCCAGCTCACAGGGAGAGAAAAACCACAGTCTGGATTCGGATCTGGGTTTTCACTTAGTGGAGAATTACACTTGCCTGTGGCCCACTCGGGCAGCTCTTTGAAACAATTGGCAAATATAATTTAAGGAACTTATACCCCATTAACCTAAGTATTTATTGGACAGCAGCAAAACAGATACTGGCTTTAGCTGCTCTGTCAAAATGATCGTTTCTGAAAACACTGTTTGCTCAGGGATTTTGTTCTCGTGTACATTATACCGCAACTGGAAAATTTTACTTATATATAATGTATATGTGCGTGTGCATCTATGTATACATCAAGTATTTCCTAAAAGAAAACATTGATATTTCTTTGCCTGTATCTAGAACAGAGATAAAATAAATATAGTGATTTTGTTAAGAAATATCTCCAAACTTAGTTTTCACTATCTTTCTCTACCTGATTAACTGATTGTGTTAGCACAGCTGTTTATTAGCTCTTTGTAGCTGCAAAACCATGAACAAAAAGCTTTATTGGCATTATATATTCTCCAAAAATCAGAGACATTTTTGCTCCCTCTGTTCTTCCTACTGATTTTGAAAATGAAGCATAACTTCCCTACTTCAGGCAAAATACTTTGAAATACAAGAAGCTTTCCTATCAGACTACTGCAACATCTATGGCGAAGATAACCTAAAAAGACCCCAGAGATCTTTTAATAATAAAAAGCACATTCATCTTTCCCCCCACCAAATACCTGGAGTTTTCTTCTGGCACATTCTGTACAAAGCCACCAGCAAGAAGACAGAGAGGGTAATGACTATCAAGGTGATGACAATTGGCAAGATAACACCTGCAAAAGAGGGAGAACATAATTTTGCCGGTTGCCCGTAGCTTGCATTGCCTCCATGTATAGGCACTCACACGCACAAAGGCAAGAGGCATCTCCAGCTCCAGTTCACCAAACATTACTGATTTCTCTGTAGCGGCGTAACCTGCTGCTCCTGTTAATCCTCCCGCACCCGCTAAGCCTCAGGCTCACAGCCTTTGTGGAGGGAGGATTTAGGCACCTTCCGTCCCTCACCCTTAGTCCTTCCCTGACATTTGCACTGCCCTGTGGTGCTGGTTTCACTCATTTTTCTGTAGGAGAGGAAGGTTTTAGCACCTGCCCCACTGAGACCACCATAATCTTGATCAAAATATTCATGATTCACCCCCAGTGTTGATGACCCCCAAAGGTTTTGCGAAACAGTCGTGTTTCAGGAATATGTTTTTTGATACATGCAATTTCTTTTTTCCTCTTTTTTGAAAACACCACTCGTGAAATTCAGCAACTGTAGCAATTATTTCTCTTTTAACGTTGTACACCCGGAAAGACACCAAGGAGTTACATAATTCAGTAACATTCCCCACAGCACTTACAACCAGGGATAGAAAATGCAAGATCTCCTTTTTAAATGAGGACACTTCTTTCCTTTTATTATTTCCCACCATCTGCCATTTCCTGACAGGTGTTTCCCAGCCAAGTGGCAAAAAGGAAAGAATTATGTAATGAAGAGAAGCTTTCCCAGGGAAATATATAAGCCCAGTTTCTCCCCAGTTGTCTTTTTTTTTTTTTTCTGGCAGCAATCAGCCACGTTCAAATTTAGCAGGCACTCTTGTTTGCTGGCCTAAGCCCTGCACTGAGGAAGGCTGCGGCTGCATTCCCACAGCCCTCCTCAGCATCAGCTGTCACGCCCGCCCGATATTTAGAAATAGCATCTTCAACGGCTCTTGATGCAATTAATATTTCATATTCATTGAGATGTGTGTGTGCATCTATGGAACTAGAGGGAGAACCCAGTAACAAGTTTACAGTTGAATAACATCAAACACATTTCGCTAAGCCAGTACTTTGGGTAGGAAATAGCAGATCTGCAGCAACACTTTTGCCCTAGAGATGCATGATATTAACATAAAAGATTAAGCAACATGCATCCTGCAAATATCAAGTGCTTAAAGAGTTTACAGAAAACTCCCTCCTAGTCCTTCTCTCCCATGACAAAATGAACAGTATATTCATATAATACATTAATAACAACATATTCATATAATATGTACTCATAACACTATACGAACATCATTTTCATATGCTTTCTCGTGTCTTCTCCCACAGGGGATGACTGTTCTTTTTTTTTTTTTTTCAGTTTTATCACTTTGACTTCAGTCCTTGGGAATAATTGTGCTGCTCTCCAGTGAGAGTGGTGTCAACTTGTTGAGATCTGTTTCTCTTTGAGAGGAGTTTTATAACATACAGTTAAATCAGGTTTATAATAGGGTCTACGTCTGGCAAGGCCAGAAATAAAACTGCCAGTTTCATTTCTCCAGTATTCCTATCACTCACTGAAAGCCAAACTGATCAACTGAAAACTCAAAAAATGGACAATAAAGCAGGAACACTCACTAGAATAGTGGATAGCACTCTCTGGCACTGCCTGTTTTCCAGAACTGCCTTCAGTATTCTCAGAAACTAGATTTAAAAAAAAAAATATTTTCAGGTTAACATGTAGTTGTCAGAACATCCCAAACAACCTGTCACTTCCCCCCCTGAAAAATTGGCCTCCCAAAACAACTTCTGTATTCCCAGTTCTGGAGCCATTTGGTGCTCCACAGCCATAGTTCCTCTCAATAATACCTGGATAACTTGGCAAGAGGGGTGGAAAAATTTATCTAGTGTGGCCTAGAAGAGACACAGACTTTGCATGGGTGTGGTGCATAGGATCACCTGCTTGTCCATTTACAGGTTATGAGCTACAAACTTTTTCACTTTTAGAAGGTTAAGGGACTGTTCAACATTAGAAGAGATCTCTTGACAAGCAAATGAATAAGCAAGAGAGTGAAAATTAGACTTGCCTCCAAAAGAAGAAAGACCAAAATTTTTCACTGCTAATTAAAAAAAAAGTGCTAATAGTACATGAAGAAATCTAAAGAGGTGCAATATTAGTAGCTAGTGATATTCTTCAGAGTTGAGTGTTATAAAGGGATGTGCGTGCTCTCTCTGACGCATTTGGGGACAGCAAAGACTGTTGGGAGCTGCTGGGCGTTTTTAGGGCAGGGTTTAAAGGAATGCATTTCTACCTTCAGGTGCTCATCTGAATGTGAGTCAGGTACGAACAACCCAAGAAATTTATTACTTCGTTTCACACAATCTGTGGAAAAACAATCACTGAACTTCAAGAGAGAAAAAAGAAAAAGCAAACATCAGTGCTTCCCTAGTTACACTATACAGCACACGAGGTTGTGTTCTGTATTGGACAGAGGCTTGAGTAGATGTCTGCTTACTGGCACTGAAGAAGCTGATCAGCTGGACAAACAGATAACTAGATGCCTAGCATCAAAGTTGTAATGCAAGGCTGATTGCAATTTCCATTGCTCATTTAAATGTCAGAAATGGCTTGCAAACAAAGGTGCCTAGGGAAGGTGGTCAGGCGGTCCATTAAGCAGGGGACCTAGTAGAGAGCATAGCTCTGCATGTCAGTAGTGAGGACACGACAGCAGCCACTGAGGCTCTGATCCATTGCTCAGGTACCCATTCATACCCCATACACCTGTGGGGATGCACAGAAGAGGGCTCAACTTGATGGGTAGAAATTACAAAATTAGCCGGGTCATTAAAATCAATTTGCCAGGGCCGTTTTGAGGGCTAGAATACAATTTTGTTCTGCTAAGTCTCTGTATGACAATTTCATCTTTTTTACAGGTGGATTTTTAAACTTTTTTTTGTATAGGCAGTACATGTAATTCTAGTTCACTGAATTAGAGTAACAAACAAAGTTTGTTTGTCCCAACCCTGTAGAGGTTCCATGCTGCAATGATTAAAAAAAATCTCAGGTCCACTATTGATAAATGTTTTGGTGATCATTTTTTTCTCCACTAGTCTCCTTTTGCTCATATTCCCATTCTCACAACATGATGGTCTGTTCAGATGTGTGAGAGTACGTTATCTCCTGATGCAAGAAGAGCAAATCAGAGAACAGCCAGGGGCCAGTTTCTCCACAGGTTTGCTGGATATGGCAGTATACTGGATTTTCCAGGTAACTAGGAGCCACGTGGTCCTACTTAAAAATTTATGTGAATTGACTTGTAGTGCAAAGGGAAAGATTTGAGAGAGCTGTGTTTTCTTTTTTGTTCTGCTGTTGTGTAGCTGTGTGAATTTGGGGCAGATTGTTTAGCTTCTCTGTTTCCTCTCCTTCCCCCGCCTTTCATTTGTCTGGCTGGAGACCGAAACCTCGTGGGGAAAAATGATCACTTACTATGTGCTTGTGTGGTGCCTAAACAATACAGTCACAGCTGAGACCTTCTGATGCTACAGTGTAGGAAACAATCATTGTCTGAGACCCTTACCTCTGAAAAATCACTATGTTTCTTTAAAGCAGAAGTTGTCTCTCTGTGGTGCCTGTCTGCTGAGGGGTGATAATGTAAGGATGGAAACTGTGAGCCATCATCAAGTGACTGAAATAATTCTTATGAATTCGTAATTCCATGTGATTGCTTTTGATTTCCCAGGGAAATACTACTGCCCTTTTCACTACCTCACCTGATATACTGCATGATCTACAGGGCAAGTAGGCAATTATCACAGCAATGAGTTATCCTGGATACTGACTGAAAATGTCAACAGAAACAAATTACACTGAAAAACATGAGTGTGTGCGCCTGCATTTGTGCATCATCTCCTCAGGAGAAAAACTGAGGATTCAAATTCACTGGTTATTTTCCGTGTTCTCTGTTAAATGACCAAGATGTAAGTAATGCAGGAAAGACAAATCCCTAGGTTAGCGTTTTAACTACTTGAGACCATGAATGAGAAATAAAATAGCTAAAAAGAAGCACTATTGAATGAATAAAATGGATTAAGGAATTAAAACCTTTAACTCAGTTATCCACTTCATTCATTGAAGTTTCTCACAAGCCAGTCCATCCTGTATATATTTTCTCTGGATCTGGAAAGTGAGTCTGGGAGATACTTTCCAGCTATGGAACGATCTGGGATCAGAATAACAATTGGAGTAACACATCCATCATGGCAACAGGAGGGACAATTTTTTTGCTGGCAGCAGCAGCAAGAACTGCAGGGACCAGTACAGAAGAGACTGTTTCCTGATAAGCCCAGAGAAAGGAAAATAGGACAATACAGGTTCCCTAGCACAGGAAACTCTTGCCTTATTCCGAGACCTGCTGCTTCTAACCACAGAACGAGGAATGAGAGCCACTGACAAGAATAAGCCCCTTGGTAAACACTCTATTTATATCTATTTCCCATTGCATCATGCAATACACCAGGCCTGATTTTTTTTTGCTTTCCCACCCTGTTTTCTTTTCAGTATCTGCAGTCCAACATGGCATTCAGCTGAAATCATAGCAAAGTTACTCATTGCTACAACTTGAGAACTACTCCTCTGCTTTTCTGTACTATGCTTCAGGTTCATTCCTCCCCTAGAGCCCCCTTGTTCCCCAAACTTTTCCTTTCCTCAGGCTGCCCCCCTCCCACCCCACGCCAACCTTTTTTACCAGTGGGCACAGAGCTCTGACTTGTCGATTCTGTCAGGGAGCTCACGTTAAGACCTGCAATAAAGCAGAAGGAAGAGGTTTGTTAGTCAGTGTTTTAAGGTTGGGCGTCCAGAGTCTTCACATCATACAAACCAGTGGACCCTAGCAATGTGCTTAGTAACCCCACAAGAAATGCTGACCCAGAACTATTCCCAAGCCCAGAAAGTCTGAGCTGTGAAAGTCTGCAGACATCCCTTCTAGATGGGAGCAGAATCTGAAGCACAGCCTACGCTGGGTTGTAATTCTGCTTAAGAGAAGAAAATCCTGAATTAATTGATACATTCCTAAGAAATTCCTCCTGCCAAAACCAAATAAGTGCCTGGGAATGAATAGCTGGCATTTAACTGACAAATAAGTGTTTTAATAAAAGAATCTCAAATGCCTAACTGAGACACGTCTTCAAGTGTCACAAACCCCTTTAAAAACGAATCTTCGTTAATTATCTCGGTGCTTTTGGCTAGCAGACTGCTGAGCAGCAGGAGTAAGACACATTGGTAATGAAGAAGAAATGAACCTTGCAGAGTACTATGAACAATGCTTACTGGCCCGCTACTCTCAGCTTCCCCCGACCACTTCACAAGTTTTTGGTGCAGAACACTAACTTTTTTTGTTCCCTTTTTGTTAGTATGCTGCTGCTTTTGTGTGTCTAGACTGTAGCACGCTTGGAAATCAAGGTGGCTGTGAATACTTCACATTTGGAGGCCAGCCACAGACAACCATCACTCTCACAGTGATTTTTATTTTGTTGCATTAAATCTCTTCTGCAATCACTCTAAAGTCAAAGGGAACTGGGCACCTAACGCATCCATGTCTTTGAGAAATCCACCTGTGTGAACTGGCAGCAAAACATTTATCTGTTTGTACAAGACAGACTGTCTATTGCCAGGGGCGAGTGACTGGCACTCTGCCCACCTGGTGAGACCTCTCACACTGGATTACCGGAGCTACTATGGAAAAAAATCCCTCAGGCGCTATATCCTCAGCAGTCGTTCATTATTTTGAGATATAACTCACATTCCTGTAGGCTGCAGGGCACCATAAAAGCCCCCTCATTGGGTCTTTTCAGGGTTCATTGCTGCCACAGCATCTGTGGGGAATGTGGTGCATCTGACCCTATCCCAAGAGCTCCCCGGGGAGGACAGGAGCCACCAGTACATCCTCCGTGTCCCAGTTGTGCCAGGCTGGGAGATGGGAGAGGAAGCAGCATGAAGGTAGCCGTAACTCTGGGCAGGCATCAAGCCTCTACCCTGAGTGTCCAGGGCTGCAGTGCTCCTTCTCTGACCGGGGTCCCTGGGGAGTACAAATCCACTCCTACGCCCTCGCTGCACTTTCTGTGCTGTGGACTGATGCTTTGCACAAAGACAGCACTGACCACCGGAGCTGTGACACAAGTGAAGCACATTATTCTGCTGTTGTGAATGTACTCTGTACAACCAGAATGGCTGCTCTTGTTTTCCCTTTTCTCTACACTCAATTTAAAACATTTGCCATTGGGGTGCAAATAATCACTTTTGCTAACGATATATGTGACAGAGATTTAACTGCATTTTAATCACAAACATGCATGAAAAGCATGTTCAGGTTGAAAATCTAAGTACTTAAAAGTCAGCAGTAAGAGCTCTTCTTGAATGTACTAAATATTAGTAATGCTAAGTACCCTGAAGATATACAGTTACCTTGCCCTGGCTTCCTAGGATCCAGAGGAGGCTTTTTTCCTAAGCTTTTTAATTATCTCATTGATTCATCTGCAAAAAGCAGTGTCACCTTGCTCAGAGAGGATCTCTGTGATGATTCATTAGGCAACGTTTATAGCAAATTTGGGCAACATTAACAACAAGAGCCAAGGAAAAGCTTTCGAGAAGTTAATAACTCGCCTGTCAGAGGAGGTTTGGAACAACATGCAGTACAGAACACAGCAGGACACGTACCTGGCACTGAGGAAACATCCAAATACGATATGATTGCTTGTTACCTGAACACCACCTTTTCTTCAGCCTATAAAGAGTGACATCCCATGGAAAAAAATACCATGTGATCACACAGCAAGGGTTCAAGAAGCAAACGGTAAAGCCCTCTCTGTATATATTCTTGGAGAAAGGCAGAAGACCTTGCCAAGTCTTACAAATAGGTCACTTCTCCATGAAACTTGACACATTGTCTCCCAAGCCTGAGGAGAGTTGAGCTTTTCCCTCAAGATTATAACATAATTATGCATTTTTTCCCTTAATTTCACTCTTGCAAAAAAAGGGAACCATCTTGGCTCAAATTAGATCAAATAAATAAATAGAAAAAGCACATCAAGCCCAAGACTGATATCCAAGTTCACCCCAAACACTTAAGGTTTGTCAAAGTTGTATGCAGGTGGTATTAGGCTCTGTGAACAGGAAGGGTCGGGTGACCTGTGGGTCAGTACCTGCAGGCACAACCAAAACCCACACTGCTGTCCCAGCCAGACCTTGCCACTTCAATAAACCCTGACAGCAGAAATGATCCCAGGTAAGAAACATGACAGCAGACCCCTGCCCTTCCTTCAAGGACTGTAGGAGCCTCCTGAGCCTTTGTTATTTTCTTAAAACTGCACACATGTACACACAATGAAACTACAAGCATCTTTCCCAAAGATATCTCACCTAGATTCTGCTAGAGCATAAAAATTTAAACAGGAAAGATCTCATGCCCTTCTCTCTCTCCCCTCCCGTCTCTCTCCGGGCGCCAGCTCACCCTCTGTTCAAAGATTACTCAGCCCTGCCACACAAACAAAGCTGTGCTTATCGAAGCGCTTCAGCAGGTGCTTTCAGTTTGCATTTTCTAAATAACTATCTAGTGCCCTTTTTGGTGGTGGGGTCACACACTGCTGTTCTGCGGAAGGAGAAGGACAGAAGGAAAGGCAGCATTTTGCTTGCTAACGTAGTTACCGTAGTTGTTCTAGCTGCCTGTTCAGAGCTTACCACATCCTTCGGGGCTGCAAGACAGGGGGCAGATGCTCTGCATAAATAATCTGGGAAGATTTCCAGATTCATCATGAAAAGCGAGGTGTGCAACACTGGCTGTGCTGAGTCTCCATTGTGTATTAAGGAGGATAAAAATAAAAAAAAATGGCACATGACAGTGGTTTGACTTGAAAATACCTGCCTGAGTCAGTTCAGCACTGGTTAGAAGCTCAACAGATGGAGAAAGAGCCCAGTAACTAACCCCTCCCCATTCTGTTCTCCAGTGACCACTACCTAAGCAGCCTGAACACCCTGCAGTTTGCTGCTTCTGTTTTTTGGAAGGCAGCCACATGAAACTGTGTTCACTGGCAAAACAAATGAATAAATTTGGCTGATTACTCAGAGGGGATACCACAATATAAATCAAAGCAGAATTAAGAACTTTAAAAAATCCTCCTTGGCCTGACTATGCTGTAGATCTGTAACTGCATTAACTGAGACTTTGTTATATTTTCCATCTCCCAGGCACTTCGATTTTTGTGTCTCTGTCTTTGTGAAGAAACTGAAGATGCAGTGGGTAATTTTAACCTAATATCACTATCCAGAGTTCCTACACAGTTTGTGTACAGAAAGAGTCAAACGCTCCTTATCTTACGCATAAGAATTTTTCTTAGGGAGATGCCTTCTGTGAATCAAGTGAGTAGGATTTATAATTGGAGGAGTGCAATAAAGATATCAATAGATGCAGCAAGTTGATTCATCTGACAGTTTATTATAATAGATCATTTTATCTTACCACCCTGGCTGGGTGAACTCAAGCTCATACTGCTTTATGGATTTTTTGTTGTTGTTTAGGTCACAGAATAAAAAGCTACAATACTTGCAGTTTCTCAAATGTATTTAGACTCTGACTGATCCATTAAATCTCCCATTTTTCATTAATTAAACAAAAGGAGAAAATTAAATATTAGCAAGCAATCCTCTGTGGAGGTGGAGGATGAGTAGGAGGTATATTATGCATGACAGCCAAAGTTAAAGTTAAAGAAGTGTATATGTCAATGGCATGCATGCAGGTTGCTTTCTTTGCTAAAAACAGTCCCCGTTGCCTACTCTAGCCTGGGTGAGCACTACACAGACACTCCTCCATGGCTAGTGGTTTCAATCTTCTTTAATACAGCAATCCTGTTCTCTGATGTTTCTCCAAGTTCTTTCCTAGGCTCCCCCACTCATTTCAGTCGCTCTACAGCTCTCTGTGACACTCCTCCCACACTCTGATCTTTTGATATGGCTGACTGGAAATTTCTTTGCAAAATGTGCTTTTTTCTTTTTCTGCAGGAAGAAAGGAAATTTTCAACAAAATGATTTTTTTTTTTAAATAGGAAAATGGTCTCAAAACTAAATATATTATTTTGCATTGAGGTTAGCCAGCTGGATTATTTTGGTTGAGCATACCAAATAGAAATGTTCTGTTTTGGATTAATTTCACATCGATTTGTCTTCCCCTGAGTTCCCACGCAGAAGCTGTAGCTTGGATGCCTTCAGTTGCAAGCTCTGCTGTCTGCTATGGGCTGCAGCACAAGCCCCATTGCGCATACCTTTTGTTCACCAGAGCAGAGGCTGGTGAACATCCAGCCCCTATAGAAGCCCCTGAATGTGACATTTCAAAAGAGCTGGGAAGAAATGGCAGTGAGAGTGCCAGCATTTCTTCTAGTTTCAGCACAGAACGAAACAACTGGCTTCACACGTGCATTGCTTTAAATGTTATTAGGGTGCAGCATATGGCTTCCCTTGGCCCTGAGTGATTGCACATAGAAGAAATCTGTTTAGAGGGAACCAAAACATTTTTTTTTTCTCAAAGTCTTTAACATATACAGAGAATAAGGGAGCAAGGGAGGTCTAAAGGTGCACCCATTCGGGATAAGCTACCTAACTCATCAGGGTGAGTAATGGGATTTCTTGCATACCTAAGCTGCAAGAAAGAAGTGAGGAGCTGGTGCCAGGAGGAGACAGGAAAGGTGTAAGCGTGAAAATCCTGGTGCAGGAGGAAGTGATTTTGAAATGGGAGATTTATGGGAACTCAGAGTACTGGCTATGCCAAGCACCTAGACTGACTCCTCCTGGGTAGATGGGCCCTTTCTTTCTCAGCCAGGCAATTATAGTGCTGGCATCTTGGGTAGTCCCTGAGCTCAAGAAGATTTATTGGTTTTACAGCAAAGTGAGGTAAGTAAGATGATGACTTTCACAAATAGACCCAAGGAACGTTGTAAAAGTTTCTGGGAAAATTTTAAACGTAAAATGTAATTGTACAAACAATGTAATAGGTAATTCAATACTTGTGATCCATACCCAGATACATATTACAATTTCATTTTAACCTGGAGAATTTACCTGAGTGAGAGAAGCTTTAATTAAAAATATTGTAATTTACTGCCTTATTGCAGTGTACCAATGCTAAGGTTTCCATACCATGCGTGTGTCTGCCAAAAGACACAAAACCTAACAGGATGATCAAGTAACTATAGCTCACAATATATGCATTATGGACCATAGGCTCACTGAAATAATTGCAAAGAACCCTCTCTAAATCAGTGGCCTTGGATTAAAATGAAAAAAAAATCACAACATCCTTAAAATGCTTAATAACTTTTTTGCACCTTTCTAAGTATTTCAGCGTGTACAAAGCATATGATATTACTCCACTTTTATATCCCATTCTATCCTCTATGAGGAAAAAATCACAGTACACATGCATGCTTATCTCCCACAAACACAATCCACAGGTTGTAAAAAGTCTTGTATATTTTGTGGGATGTTAAACATTAATAATAATTGGTATATGCAAACAAAGTCAGTGTCCTTATTGGATTTACACACATGTAGCTGAAAGTAAGTATGGAGTGAAGTGAAGGCTCAAGAGACCTTAAAAAAAAATGAATAAGTGGTTCTTCAAAATCTAGGAAAGTTAAGCCAGCTAGAAGCATAATAAATGGTCACTCATATGACCTGGCATCTACCTTCACCACAGTGTTGCTTAGCAGATACACCAAAAGACACTCAAAAAGAATAAAACTAGACTGGAGTTGGGAAGGATTAATATCTTTTTGACCTTGCATATGACCATGTTGTACTTTGAACAATGTAATTTAATTGATAATATGCATTAACTTGGCCTCCAGATTTATTAACAATAGTAAAAATTATAGCTGTTTTCTCCTTTGTCTCCTTTGCTTTGCAGCTAGAGAATTTATCTTGACCTCCTCTGGCAGTCAATGCTACACAATGACCACATACAGCATATATAAAGACTGCTATTATCTTTTGTAATTTATATCCTCCTGTAATGACATTAAGTATCCCAACGGACTGTTTTGAAGTTCACCCATCACTCCTCATAACTTCATAGCTAGACGACATGGACACAGCATACCCTGCATGAATAAGGAGGTGGCCCTCATTCCAGGACAATGCACAACAAATGAAGGACAGATTCAAAATTTTTTGCATCTTTTGAGTGGTTTGTATAGGGAAAGACTTACCTGAGGTTCCAGGAGCAGAAGTGGTTTTTTGTAGAGACATTGTAGAAGACAACGACCATCCCTTAGTAGATGAAGCAACCAAACTCTCATTTTGTGCCAATTGTGTTCCATTTGCTTGTGTAGCTGGAAATGAGACAGATGTTATACAGACACCTGCATAAGCATTGTCCTAGATCCTGAACTGTCCCTCAGATAAATACTCCTACCATCATAAAGAGACTTAAGGTCAGAAAGCACTACAGCTTCTGGTAACTGCTTGTCAAGCAATGAGCCATCCCTATAGAGTTGGTAGTACTGGCATAGTTGAGGCATCTTTAAAGCACATCCTAGCATCAGAATCAGTCTCATATCTGTGTCAGAAGACAGCCTAGAGCTCTGACTTGGGAGCCCAAAATGACTAGGCAGTCTTGCACCAAGAGCAACATGAGCAGAAGAGAGAAAAGAGAGAAGCTCACTTACTGCCCTCAATCTTTAACCTTAATTTAAAAAAAAAAAAAAAAAAAAAGCAAGCTTCAGCCACAGCTGTCACGTAATGTGGTATTGTAAAAAAGTTTTAGGGATTGTAATTAAGTGCAGAGTTAATTATTTCATTCTGCACTGTTAAGGCCTGGGAAATAATATATCCCTGAAAATTAATGTATGAAAAATTAAAGTATCTTATTTCTGCTCTCACACAGTCAATAGAGTATCAAGGCCAACTGCGCCACAAGATTTGCAGCCTAAGGTGAGTCCAAGACGATGGTGCAGGGCACTGCACGAGCCTGTGGAACTGAAGGTCATCAAATGACAAGAAGAAAGAATTTAAACTGTTCCAGCACAGCTGATAATTCCTACATCTACGCCCAACCCTCAGCATAACAACAGGCAAGACTGCCTACTGAATAAAACATAGGGGTGTCCAAGAGTAACCTTATACTTCCTTTCTGATATAAATCAGAGATGCAACTGAGCTGTAAACTGTTTTCAGTGCCTCTTCAGACAAATTTCAAACACTGGAACTAAAACAGCTTTAAGACATGTTTTAGTAAAATGAGTGCAACTTCATGTACATGCAGCATGTGAACCTTGAGGAATGCTTCATCACACGCTTTATTCAGAAACTCTGATTACCAGCTTGGCACCTCAAAGAACCCTTTTATCAGGAAAAAAAAAAAAAACCAACAAAAAACCAACACCCAAAGCTCCCTATTTTACCACCACACACCTTGAAATAGGCGCTGTCCTTCCCTTCGATTCTTGTTTGTGCGATACTTTGGAGAGGCAAGCTTCAAAAATCAGTGAGCTAAGAAAGAGTGAGCTGAAGCCACTGGAGTTAGGGGATTTGTACTGCTTTGGGAACTGAGAGGAGCTGGGCAGCTGGGGATGGTATCCTTGAAGATCAAGGCATGGAAGGAAATGGTACTGAAAATCATGCAAAACAAGCTTATATGCCTAAAACTTTCACTGGGATTCTAGTGATGAGAAACATAATTTCACAGTCAGCTCCCTCCCAAAACCTCAGCATTATGCCCCTTCAATACGCAAGCCTAATCTGCAGTAGAGATGAGTGTAAAAAGCCTCTCTAACTCAATTTCTACTATGGTAGAAATCTAAGAACTTTAATAACTCCTGCATTCTCATCACAGAAGCCTTGAATGAATCTTTAAAAGCAAACCTTTTCCACTTTTGGTTCTTATTGCAATTGCTTTAGACTCAAATTTTAAATGTTGAATTTTAATCTGTGATCAATTTCAAAAAGTCAAAAAAACCCAAGAACATCCCTCTCGTTTTAAGATGCATGTGCTTGTAACAGTAACAGCAACCATCTTGTGGTTCCCTTATTATAAGTGAGTAAAAGCTTGCATGGGAGAACGAAAAGCAAGGCAGAATAACAGTAAGCCTTCATGTGCAGAGACGTTCAAACACAAATATGCTTTGTGAACACTGAAAAACAATCAGGTGTGTGGGAGAGACAAGGAGGGAGGCAGCCAGTTGCCTTGTAACCCCACAGAGAGCTGTTTTCCCATGGGGATCACACGTTCCAAGCGTCCTATCAGTCCTGGCAGCCGCCCAGCCCCGGGTGCTCCTCTTGTGTTTGGGAGCTGCGAGAACAGATTGTTCTGGGGAACACGGGCTGTGCGCTGGATATGCCTCGAAGGGGAGGGATGATAGCGTTTCCATTTTTTTTTTTTTTTTTTTAATTCAGCCTGGGTGAGATTCTTCCTGTGACTCAGGTAGCACCAGAGGTAGGTATGACTCACACCTTTACCTAAGGCTTAGCGTGAAGCTTGTTGCATTTATTTTGGCAGGCTGCAGAACAGGCTCCCTGTTCCTGGTGTCAAGGGGTGAAACAGACATGCTGCGATGCAGAAGTCTGTGTGCCAGTTTTCACCACTTCCAAGACAAAAAATGCAGCCTAGCAGGGAAGGTTCACTTAATTCCACTGTACTACTGTAAGATTAAATCCTAGCAACCCAATTCTCTGCTGACTTGTGGCTTTGAAGCAGCTTTTAAGCAGCATCCAAGCCTTATGCCTAATACACAGCATCGGCTCTACCATCAACACATTTAGCAGATCGAATAGCTTCTGTGCCAAAAGCCTATGGGAACAGAAGCATCCATATCCAGCCACTGCTCACGTATGCGGCAGCAGCACTGATAGCACAGTACGCCTGCTAGAAATCTGCCTTTTTTTTGGTAAATCCCATAACTCATATCTATGCAAGGCTTAATTTGATCTCAACAGGAGGAGACAGCGCAAGTCCTTACTGCGGTGCCCATGCTCTGCGCAGGAACAGGCGGGGGACTCTGTGCGGGCACGCGGTGACTCAGTCCTGTTGTCCCCACTGACACATCGCTGCAGTAATTCATCACGCTCCGGCTCAGCCAGCTGCAGCAAAGATTTCTGCCTGCCTGGCAGGGGGAGGCCTGGGCTCACAGAAAAGCAGCACAGCGGAGGAGGGCGGCTGCTACGGCTGCTGCTGCTGCAAAAAGCACTCACATCATTGGGTAATGGGTTTGTTGTCAACAGCTGATGATGAATAAAAATGGTAAAGGCGTAAAGATTGTAAAAGAGCTGTCCGAACAGGGCTGATTGTTGCCGCGGCAGAACTCCCTGGTGGTGATGCAGCTCTCCCTGCTGATATTTTGGTAACATAAATGACAGTGTGTTAACATGCATTTGTGAAAGGGATAATCAACAACAGGGAACCTGAAGCTGCTCTGCAAAGCTGCTGTCTGAGCCTCAGGTATTTCCTTACTGTTTGTGCTCTAAAAACCCTTCATTTTCTTTAACCAGCTGAAATTTGACACATATCCTCACTTGATCTTAGCATGATTTTCTACTTAACCTGCGTATAATCCACATATTGTTTGGCATTTCCCAACAGTACTTTAAATTTTCTTTACAGCAGGCTGTTACCTAACTAGCTTTGACATCTTAAGATCCTTCAAGTAAGCAGCAAATACTCTGCATATACTCTATGCACTGAAAGAATATAGACATCTGTATGTGTGTTAAAATCTTACTTGGCCAATCAATGAATCAAGGAAACACCTTTACTGCACCCAAACCATGTTAAAACACCAGCACGAGGGCTTTTTTAGGTGGAAGACTAAATATTCTTCCCTGAGCTCATATCTTTAGCCTAAACACATATACAGGCCTCGTCCTTGTAATCAATAGCCTGAGAAACCATTTGCATTAACAAATGCATTCATGAAATCTTTGAAAAATCCCAATGTAGCAAAACCAATGCAACTTCATGCCCGTTCAGAGGAATGGAAATTGGCTAGGGAGGCAACGAAGCAGACCTCGGTTTTAATGTTTACACCCATAGCTGATTGCATCTGCTATCTGCCAGCTTTACATTTCCTGGTAGGCAAAAACCCCCAAGTATTAAAAAAATATATGTTTTAAAACATCTCCCTGCCTAACATGTCTCAGCAGCCAACTATACTCAGTATTTACTCAGCACGCAGTAACAACCTGAGGACAATTGAGCGATACACATTACCATAACCTTCTTCTGGTAGATTTACTAAAATAAAGCTTCCTTTTTAATTACCAGTAGTTTGATAAAAAGAGAAAAAGTAGTCCTCCACTCTTTCTTTTGTTCACTTTTTAATATTTCATTGTACCATGATGTATCATCATACAGGAGAGTGGCATAAGATAAATCAGAAATACAACAGCCAGAAATTCACTCTTACTTGTGATTTAATACCTTGAGCACCGACCTTGCACAGGGAGGAAGAGTATAATCTGTTGTTGCATTAAATTTTGTATTCTCTTCGATAGCTCCAAGCATGGGATATGAAATCCTGATTGCAGATGCAACTTGCTTAATTATGGCACCATATAAATTCTTGTTTTGGGGCCCAGATTGCACAAGTGAGGTCACTCTCTGACTAAATGTGAACTATTTGATTTGACCCCTTATATTAATAATAAGGAGGTTGAGGAGACAAGTCTAACTGCTGGCTTCCAATACAATAATCAGGGAGGGAGGATAAAGAGGGAGAGATCGTATTCATGGCTTGCAGAGGAAAAGAATACTGAAGACTTTAAAAAAAAAAGACAAAGTTGTTTGCATGATTTCACAGCATATGAGCACTGGGGGCTTTTCCTGACTCTATAACAAAAGGTGACAGCAGCCACAGAAATTGCAGCACAGACAGGAAGCCCTGTCAAATCTCTGCTGTGTGAATGCAATCATTTGCTGAAGCTTTTAGCAGGGACTGAAGCAGAGAAAGCGATGGCCTCCATTACAAAACAAGAGGCACCTGCTTTTTATTAAAAATCAAGTGTAGTAAAGGTAAATTTTGACGTGTCATAAGGGCACCACCACCATCTGCCTCAGTCCCATATGGCCAGCCCAAAAATGGGGAGAAGTGAGTGCTAGTGAAAAAGAAAGAGAAAGAGAGTAGGCAACTTCCATCTCCTGTCCATTTTGAGAGCAGAGGTCTTGCTACCTCTGTGCTCGCTTCAGAGACTGCAACTTCCCCAGCCCAGCGCTGCTGCTGAGGATGCTGACAGGGGCTTGGGAGGATGCAGTGACGCCAACGGCACCTCACCATGTCGACGTGTGGGGTAGAAAGAGAGAGATGGCTGTAGCCAGCAGCCAGACAGGGGTCAAAGGGTCTGTGGATTTTTTGCAAGGGCTAGCCACACATCTGCACAGCCTCTGTGCCGTGTCCTGTCCCAAAGCCACTACCTTGTGCCTCATCCCAAAGCCACTACTTTGTGCTCCATCCCACTCCTTTGTGCTACAGCTACAGCTATGACTTCCCTGAAAGGCAGACCAGAATTTTGTCTTAAAAACCATTGAAATTGGTTTTCACATACACAGTTTTTCCAAATACTAGTTTGTATTGAAAGAAAATACAAAGTCTTTTAATGCGGGGCAGTTCCCAATGTCTTCTTTAATTTTCCTTTTTACAAAGGGGAGTGAGAGGCAGGTAAGCCCTGTTTTTAAGTTCATTTATCAACTACTTTTATCATAAGTTTTAGGGGGTTTTTAGCTTAAATGAGGAGTTTTAAAAACAAATCTCAACTCTAGCAGCTAAGGACTGGACTCTACCTGGTGGGAAGAGAACACAAAAGGAATAGAAAGGAAGCACGTTGGTGAAAACTTCAAGCCGAGGCCCATCGTACCTCCAACACCATTGTACTCCCACCACCAATTTTTCAGGGTATCAGTGCAGAGCAGTGGCCGGAGCTAAGCTGCACTGGCAGGCATGCCATTCCTCATTAGCCTTCCTTTCCCTCCCGGGAGCTCTACCTGTCACCAAGGTTTAGTTCCAGGTGGATGTGCCGCTCTGGTACCCACAAGCCAGGAACCTCTGCCAAACCAAAAGGACTAGGAATTGCATCCGTGATGCAACGCACCATGCCATAGGCTTTTGACGGGCCTGCAGGGTCACAAATGCAAGTTTAAAAAGATTCTTTGTGGCCTTCAGTATCACTTCAGCAGCTTGTGCACCAATCAGACTGTGACTCACCGATACTGGCACTTAAAAGCCAAGCCAAAAAAACCAGACTTCAGGCTGACAATCAGACTACTCCCATCCAAGCACATCAGTAGAAGATGTAACTACTGAATGAAACTTCTCTCTGGGCAGCTTAGCAGGCCCAGGGCCATGAGTGGTGGCTTTGAAGGAGAATTTGCACAAAGAAAGCATGCAGGCCATTTCAAGGGAAACAAGGGAAGAGAAGTCAAGTTTTACTCATTTATCATAGTTCAGTATGGTCTAAATATCAACCCTGAGAACACTGACTGCTGAGTTAAATATCTGGAGTATTTATTTTTAATTTTTGAGTCAATTAAATATACATAATGGCGTATTTCAAAGCTCTGTTTCAGCAACAGACTTGAAAAACATTTACAGTGTACTTCATAGGCAAAAAAAGGGAAATTGAATTTCACTAAGTTTACTGAGCTTCTTTTGGATATTATCATACTTGGTTAAATTAATCCAACTACTTGTGGGATATGTGTGATTTTTTTTTTTTTTTTAAATTTTCTTTCTCTAGAATCCAGTCTGATGTGCTGGGCCAACACAGGTTATTCTGAAGATTTATGGGGAACAAAAGTATTTCCTAAGATTGATGTAGGGTAATTAGTGCCACCTCTCTGCTTTCATTACTGTGACTCATAATAATATAGAATGTAATTAACTGTAGCGTTGTAACATATATAAAAATAAAAAACAAAGGGGACCACTCTGATCACACAGAATAATTTATTTTTGATGAAATACTTATTAAAAAAAATCTAAAACCAAAACACAGAAGAAAATAAAAAATTAAAACTCTTCCAAATACATCTCTCCCAATTACAGGGAGATTTAAATCCTGTGTAACAGCTTCAGATCCCCTCCAATAGAAATAAAAGGTATAATAATATTTGTTTAAGGTTCTAGGGTAAGATTCATTAAAGATATCTAATATAGTAGGATGAATAGCTCTCCTTCCCCAAACCTCCAAATCCATAACCCAAACTACTCTTTTTGACCTCCTTTTATTGCTCCACACTGTTTTACAGAAAAGGAACATACAATGAATCAGAAATGGCTCGAAGAAATTATCACTTACTGCTCATTGTGCTCTCACTTTTATCGGTTGCTGTAGTAGTGGTCACTTTTGCTGGTGGTTGCATTGTTGTACCTTCTGTTTTTTGTCGTGTAGCATTAGGTGAAGAAAGCGTGGAGCCTAATAAGGAAGGGACATTCAAATTATTTCCTCAGTTTTGTATACACACAATATGCACACACACAAAAACCATACCTGTTGCCCTGCTTGCAGCCTAGTTTTAAATTAACAAAATAATATTTCATTTAAATTCAAGATCAGTAGGGACAGGGCTCCCTTCACTGCAGAGAAAGCCACTCCCTGTCCCACAGGTGGGTCATCCCACTGAAGATGAGCCTGTGATAATGCAGTTACAAGGCCTTGAGCCTGCCCAGGAGGAAGCTCCTGCACACACCTGTAAGGTTTCACTGAAGAGTTCACTCTCTGTAAAACCCAGCCAAGAGGCACTGCTGCCTAATTTCCTGCATGACCACTGGAACAGCATCAACAATTAGCTCAAAGAAATTTTCACTTACTGCTTGTGATGGATTCGTTTGTAGCACTGATTGCAGCTGTTGTCAGCACTGATGCTTGCAATGTTGTTGTTGAAGTTGATGTGCTCACAGGTTCCACTACTGCAAGAAAGGCATCACATCTTTACTGACTTATTTTATCGTGTATAAATAAACATCACACACTTCTAGCTGCTTTTTCTCACAAAGGCAGTGAATTTCCATTTAAAGTCTGACCCTTACAGAGCTTTCTTACCCACACATTTTTAAAGAGGATTCAAAGTGCATATGGTTGGTATCAGAGGGAAGGTTTGGCCCGTGGACAATCCGCAAGTTGCCCACTGAAAGTAAGCAGCCATCCCCTGAGAAAGAGGTGTATGCTCTTTGGGCATTATACAGAGGTGCTGGGCATGACTTCCAGGGGAAGAGGTGAGGGGAAAGGAGCCTGGCATGGATGGATGGGTTCACTGTGCTGCTGGACTAGACTGCTGACCAGCACTTCGCTGCATACCTGTTTAATAGAAGGAGGGAAGTAAACTCCCCAGAAAGAAGTGTGGGGAACACAGCTTATGTATTACAGGTAAAGAACTGAAGGAGAAGAGACTCTACTAGTCTTTATGCAATTTTTTTCCTCTTCTCTCTGCTGTCCACCTCGAGCCCCAGTTGAGTCTGCTTCTCTGGCTAGCTTTCCCAGACCCTTTTTCCTCTGCACCCAGAATTCTGGGAAAAAAAAAAAGAGCAGCTGGCAGGCTTTCCTCTGAGGTGTGTCGCAAAGCTTAGGATATCACAGATGTGATGAGTAGTATTCTCTAGTAAGTGATATTCCCCGGGGTGAACTTGGTGCCCTTTGTAAGGTGGAAGTTCTCTCCTCCAGAGGGGTGAGATTTGGAGGCTGAGAGGAGGGGAAAGGGCTCCCTCAGGCAGCAGGGATCGCTTCCAGCTGCTGCTGGTATGGAAAGAGAGGAGTAGAGTTGCCCAAACATCACTAAGGCATTAACAAGGTTTAAATCAGTGTGTCTTGCTGTGCATGGATGATATACTGTAGGTCCTATGAACCCTGGCACATATTCAAGCGAACAGACTGGCAAAATTACTGCCGAGGAATCTGGGCTGAAAAAGCCACATAACGAACAATTTTAAGAGCCCAGTTTTCGATTCTGTAATCTAATACAAACAGAAAGTGCTATTGTCACCTACAAAGGCTTGTTTAAATCCCTGACAACAACCCAACAGGTGTCCTACTACCTTTTCTAGCACTTTTCATGGATGGGATACAAGAAAGAATAGGAACAAATCATGACATGGCATGACATGTCATTTTCTCTCATATGACTTGAGTACTTCTAAATGCAATGTTCACACCAGAACTTTAAAATTATAACTTATACTTTCTTCCTCCGCTCTCGGTTTGCTGACTGTTCACCCAGAATAGCAGTGCCTCAAAGAATGGACCTCCTTGGGAACTTACTCCACACCCACAAAGTGCTTTAATCTCCTGGTGGGCTTCTAATGCTTTTCTCATAGGCATAAACAACAAT
>JAAGAY010134734.1:0-64395 GCA_011801015.1 Ardeotis arabs | reverse complement strand
GCCACCTGGCGAGAGGCCAGAGGGTGAGGCCGGCAAGGCCAGTGAGGCCTGCGCCTCCCCCTCTGTGCCTCTGCCCCCGCTCAGCTTCTTCACATCTTGTCTTCTCTCTTTTTTTTTTTTCTGTTTTCTCCTTCTTAAATACGTTATCGCAGAGGCGTTATCACGCGACATTCTGCTACCAATCGGCTCGGCCTTGGCCAGCAGCAGGTCCGCCCTAGGCCCGGCCGAGTCCACTAAACAAAGGGGAGCAACTTCTAGCAGTTTCCTACAGAAGCTTCCACCTTAGGCCCCCCCTCACTAAACAAAACCACAACATTCTGTTAAAAAAACAACAACCTATAAACTGAGGAATTGTATCTCCTCGGCAGACTGTCTGGGAACACACTTATATCCTTTAGTATGTTATTTTCCTTTTAATCCTATAATTTCATATATTTTTGATGCAGTTCATGCATAGATCATGGCAAACATTCATACATCTAAGTGCATGTGTAGTATATTTATCCCAGAAAATGTGTAGCCTCTACCTTGTCTCAATAGCTTCATAGGGACCATACATATTAGATGAATGACAGGATAGCAATTTTGGCATTGAGAATGTCTCCTAAGCCTGCACCTCTTCCTTCCTCTTTTGTGAATAAGAGGAGCTCGTGCTTTCACAGCTGTTTGTAAAGCTGGGGCCTGGAACTCAGAACCTCCTCTAGATACTTTGACTACACTGGCTATATCACTCAGTTTCTTTAAGATACGGTGTGAAATGTAAATATGACTTAAAATTTTCTGGTAAGGTGATGTAGGCACTGGAAGACAAGTGTGCCTGTTTGTCTTGCAGTGAAGTATGTTGCCAGAGATACATATCAGTGGAAGACTTTTTCAAGCACTTCAGGATTCATGCTTCAGTCAAAGACAGTAAAACTAGCTATGGCCTTAACTCAGACAGTCAACTAAATAAGTAATCTGTCATTATAAAACTGACTCGTTAAAACAGTGGGCCAGGAGTAACCTTGAAGAAGGATTTTGGAAGATGATTTTTAAGATAATGTAAAGAGAAATGTCTGAATATAACAGTGGATAAAAATAAGCCCTGGTTAGGAAAAATCTCTTCACATTTTTACTGAGTCTGATTTAACATCAGCAGCTTAGCAGAAATGCAATTCTCCAAGACTATCCCACAGTAAGAATCACTGAAGTATAATTCCAAACTTCCCACAACAGTTTTTAAGATTTCTGCTTTTATGTCACTTGTGATTTCTTTTAGCAAGCTACTAGAGAAAGATGTGACTTTAATGGCTATTGTTACCAATATAAAGAGTATTTGTGCCTTTTTTTTCAACTGGTATAAACAAGAATAATTCCCCTGAACACAAGAAATCCATTTAAATCAGTGCTAAATCCAGAACTGCTTGTGTTTACTAAGTATTGAGACTTTGTTTACTAAGTATTGAGACTTTCCATTCACTAAGATTTTATGTTTATACATACACATGAACATATCTTACAATTAACAAAATTATAGCTATTCTCAGAAACTATAAAATTAAAAATCTGTGTTTCTTAAGAGAAAATGCAAGCCTGCAGTAAATGTCTTAACTGCAACAGTTGATCCTAATACAGCAAATAAAAGCAGAAATCGATTGCATGCAAAACTGTGTAAATAATCACAACCATTAAAATGTGTGAAATTAATTAGGTTAAGAAAGAAAAAAAAACACTTTTATATATGGGAATATAAAACCAATACAAGTTGAGCAGAAAAATATGAAACCAGAAAACACAGGAGTTATTAATTTATTTTATGGATGACAAACTGTAAGACCAGCAAGATCCATTGTAATTCGATATTCTGACCTCCTGTACAATGTTACCCATAGACACTCCCTGCAGTCATCACTCTGCCCACCACAGCTAGCAGTAGCTGTAGTAGAACTGGAAGATTGTTTTGGAAAGCAAACAGAAAATCCTGACTTTAAAATTTTCAAACCAGAACTTCAGTGACATGTCCCAAAGGACAATAGCAATTGCCAAATTTGCTTCTTCTTCATTTTTTTAAGTCAAAGTCACAACATTTTCCTTTCATCTGTATTGCAGAGTTAGGCTGGAAGAGGCCTCAAGAGATTTCTAGTTCTCTTCACTCTTAATCAATGCATTTCCTCTCAAGTAACACAGATTAGTAGATTAGTACAAACTGAGCTCCTGGAGCCTCATACAGCAAAGCATGTTTCTTTCATCATCACCAAGACTGTTCTCTGAACTCTTTCCAGTCTTTCTTGAATTGTGAACATCAGAACTAGGCATACTAGTCTATTAAAATCTGCTCCATGTCCCAAATGTGCAACAGTAAGTTTTCCCATTTTCACCCGACAGCTTTTTTAGGCTATTGTCTGTAAGATGTTCACCTTTATGAGCATTGTCCATCTTCCAGATCTTTAATTTGAGCATATGTACTGGATCTGTCTGGGCTGGAGTTAATTTTCTTCATAGCAGCTGGCACGGTGCTGTGCTTTAGATTTGTTACTAAAATAGTGTTGGTAACACAGTAGTGCCTAAGCTATTGCTAAGCAGTGCTTGCATAGCATCAAGGCTTCCTCTGTTTTTCACTCTGTCCCCCGCAATGAGTAGGCTGGGGATGGGCAAGAGGTGGAAGGGGACACAGCAAGGACAGCTGATCCCATCTGACCAAAGGGATATTGCATGCCATATAACATCATGCTTATCAATAGAACAACAGATATAGTTGTTCCAAGCCAGACATGCTGGCTGGGAATCGGTCTGCTTGTATGAGGTCGCGAGTGACTGCCTTTGCATTGCTCCCTCCTTTTCTTTTCTTCACTTAATAAACTGTCTTTATCTTGACCCACAAGTTTTTCTTGCTTCTGCTCTTCTCTCCTCTACCCCATTGCAGGAGCTGGTGGTGGGGAGCAGTGAGCAAGCAGGTGGTGGGGTACTTAAGTTACTGGCCAGGGTCCACCCATCACAACATATTAAAATATACAGTTCAGATGGCTACATACACTCTACCTTCTGACAACACCCCCACAGCATTCATAAATAAATTTCCTTATCATTCCCAGTTTTGGCCTTTGAAGCATTCTGGAGGAAGTTGATCTGGGTAGTCTTTACAGCAAGCTCTGTTGCATACTTTCTGGATCACCTCATGCTCAAGTGTGACTTCCTAGAGCTGCTTGAGTTCACAGAGGCATAATCCTCCAGTGCAATGCAGTAGATCCCACACAACCACATTTCCGTGTTATTCCTCCGTGTCCTCATGACTTCACATATGGTCTATCTTTTCACAGGCAGGATGTAGTAAAAATTTTACTTATAAGAGCTCAATATTGCAGGGTACACCACAAGAAGCTGCACAGGAAAAGCACTACATGTGTGGCTGCAATTAGAGCCACAGCTATAAGAAGTGCCCATAATGATCACTAAGAATAGAGCAGCCTCACACCTTCCAGCACTTAGCTTCTACAGAAGCTTAGCTTAGCTTCTATAAATGCTAGTCTTTACTTAGGCTCCTCCCTGACACTGAGAGCTGAAATGGGGGTTTCCCAGGCAACTCAAATCTGTCTAGCAACCACCCATGTCAGCATGCATAACAAGGTCATCACAGTATGTTTGCTATTTCCCGCAGCATCATCTTGTTCCCTGGCAGCTACAGAAAACAGATGCACATGGTGCCTGCTCAACCTTGGTTTCTGGTGCCAGCAACCAGAAGCTAGTTGGACCTACAATCCAGCTTTTGACAGCCAGCAGCACTGACCAAAGCTGATACAACACACAGTAGATAAAAGTTCCCAGAAATGGTCCTTATTTGGTCCGTACATTAGATGCCCTGTGGATCCACTGCCCAGTGCTGCCTGGTCCTACCCATTTAGGTCTGCCAGCAGGCACTGGTAAACAATGGTAGAAATCAGGTATTCACAGAGGCATGACAGGGAGAGCTTGAAGGATGCGGGGGAGCTAGTGGAGGGGCAAGTTCTGGAAAGTCTGTGTTGAAATTGCTGCAGCAATGGCATCACGGGGTATCTGTCACTCTTGAAAGCTCTCCTTTGTGGCGTACAGTGACTGGAATCATCTCAAGGGCTTGCAGCAGGAATGTAAATAGGTCCTTTAGCATGTAGTGCCAGCACAGGGGTCCCATGAAGTTATCCAGCACAGCAGGACAGGTGAAGCCATTAGAACTACTGTAGCCATTGAGGCTTTTTTAACCTCCTTTTAGTTTGTGAATCATCCACAAACACCGTGAGTGACTTCACATTTTCTTCTAAGTTAAGAACAAAGAATATTAGGCACTACAGATTAAAATATAGTTTTCCATCAAAAAGACAGTTTTTTTTTTCACGGGATCTTCCATTTACATTTACTTGCCAGGACCTACTAATTAATCACTTTTTTCATTTATTACATGGCATTATTATTTTTAATCTCAAATTGCTCCTGGTTGTCTCCAACTTTTGTGTTTATATCAACACTAGCGCTTTTATTACATAAAAACGCAATAGATTTTGGAAAAAAAAATAGGTGGAGAGTAGTATACTAGCTGAAAAACAGCAATTTAAACTAGCTCAAAAGATGTGCAAATTGAACTCAACTCATTATCTTAATTTAGTTCTGATACACAGATTGAAGTAAATATGCTACCCCACACCTTTTCAAAATCATTTTCATATGTTTCTTTCCAGTGCAATGAATCCTTAGTAATTTAAGGAAGATGGAAGAATCTCAGCAGGACTGGTTCAGACAGTCCTCTCAGAATAATCGCTGGCACGAGTGGTCTTTTGACACTGTAAAGATACAGGCATTGCATCACCTGGAATTACCTTTTGGCCTATTGGAATCACTTATCTAAATATGTACCATTGTTTGTCCCAAGCTGCCATTGGATTATCCAGTAAAAATAACCAAGCTCAACCTCCACTCCCATGAATTCTTTCTACCTGTCCCTGATCTTCTTCCATAATTCTTAGAATTGCTAAACACCATACTGATAGCCCGAGAAGAGAGTCTTCTACCTGGGTATTCTAAAATTATAAGAAAGAAGGTATTGTGACTACTACTTCCAAAATAAACAGCAATAAACAGCAAACGAAGTTATAATGAAGTATTTCACTGTTATCATCTTCA
The DNA here is from genome assembly GCA_011801015.1 of Ardeotis arabs. Classification (NCBI taxonomy): domain Eukaryota; kingdom Metazoa; phylum Chordata; class Aves; order Otidiformes; family Otididae; genus Ardeotis; species Ardeotis arabs. The sequence goes on along the minus strand of JAAGAY010134734.1, from coordinate 59,268 downwards.
TCTAATATGGTTTATCCTTTTCCATAACTGTAGAAACAAAACAGAAAAAGGCTTTGAGTGTTATAATCAGAACTATTAGGTAAACTACAAGAAAAACATTGAGTTTATTCAGTAGCTAAGATAGTATTTATGGTAAAAGTCTAATTTGTTAAAGAAAAAAATGATATAAAAGCAAAGTAAAGGCTGCCTGATAATATTAAGTAGCAAAATCTCATTGTTTACATACCCACAAAGGAAACTATTTAATCTGTCATTCATTGCTGTGACACACATAAGCAATTCAAAGCAACAAAGACAAAAACAAACACATAAAAAATGCTTTCCATCTCACTTAACAGGTGCCTTTAAATAGAAGATTCTATAAACAAAAATAATTTTGTTTTACATAGACTCAAACAGATCAGTCTGTGCAATTTTTTCTCAAGCAGTCTCTGAAAAGAAACCTTTGAGAAAATCTCAGATTACAAAACGGATTTGATTTTATTACTGTTCAATATAATTTTACTTTCAAATTAGGCAACACATTCCTTTTTAAAACTAGTGAAGTAATAATTTATCTCATCATCTGACATCAAAACAAAGCTCTGGGGAAGCTGTTTAAGAAGAGAGACACATAATCTTTAGCATAGCAGGTTCATATCAGTTTGGAAAACAAAACACTGACAAGAAAACAAAGAAAAAAGGCCAAAACTCAAGTTCCAGTGGAGAAAAATCTACTTTCCATTATATAATTTTTCATTTATTTTGTTGAAAAAAATAGTAAAAGTTTAAAATAGTACCAATAATTTGCAATATGTAAAAATATCATTGACCTACTGCACCACTGAGAGACTGGAATATTGATGAAATACTGATGCTCATTTAGATAAAAGAGAGAATGTACTTCTACGATTGAGGCAGCTAAGTTGCTATCAGGATTCCTTCCCTATTGACCATTGAAGATTGTTTACCAGTTATGAGTTATACTGGCAGTCCAGCAGTTTGACTCCATTCTCAGCTCCTTTTAGAGAATTGAACAGTAAAGTAATATTCTAGAATGTATTTTATCATTTGTCTTACTGTACTAGGACTTCATATCCACATAGCCACAGTTACCTCCACTCAAATCAATGCTTTAACTTTTGATCAATTTAGAAAGTAGATTAGAGCAAAAAGTGCCATTTGGCTTGGGTAGTAGTGCTGTATAGTCACAGCGTGGCTCCAGGATTTCATGACCTGCACAGCTTCCACTTTGGTTTTAACTTAAAGGGAGCTTTGATCCAAAAAGGCTCCAAATGTGCTGCGCTCCACCTACTTGAAATGATACCACAGCTAGTATCAACAGAGAGGCTTAACCTAAATTCCTTCCAGTCTAAAGAAATCACAGTGTCAATACATTGCTTTTTATGGGAACTTTCTGCTCTATGGGACCCAAATCAACCAGACCCTTGAAGTAGAATTACCTTTGTCTCCCTTGTCTTCTTGAAGTGAGCACATCAAATGATACTTGACTTTCATTCCCTGAAGGTACGTTTTACTAGAATAATAAAAACTCCAGAACAAAATAACTCTTAAAACACAGAAAAGTCTGAACTGCTGGATGAAACTTGAGATGCTTGTAAATAAATCTATCCCAGCTCACTGTTCTTAGAGTGAACTGACCTTTCTTCCAGTTCTCCTTCTCACTGCAGTAACTTTAGTGAGATTTTACTTTGACAGGCTGGAGAAATGGGCTGACAGGAACCTCACGAAATTCAACAAATGGAAGAGCAAAGTCCGGCACCTGGAGAGGAACAACCCCATTCAGCAGGACATGCTGAGGGTCAACCAGCTGGAGAGCAGCTCGGCTGAAAAGGACCTAGAGGTCTTGGTAGACAAGTCTGACCACGAGCCATCAATGTGCCCTTGAAGCCAAGACAGCTAATAGTATGCTGGGCTGCATTAGGAGGAGTGTTGCCAGCAGACTGAGGGACATGATCCTTTCCCTCTACTCAGCACTGGTGAGGCCACACTTAGAGTACTGTGTCCAGTTCTGGGTTCCTCAGTACAAGACATGGACATACTGGACAGAATCCAGCAAAGAAAACTAAGATGACTGAGGGACTGGAGCATCTCTCCTATAAGGAAAGGCTGACAGAGTTGAGACTGTCCAGCTTGGAGAAGAGAAGGCTCAGGGGGATCTCATCAATGTATATGAATACTTGAAGGAAGGGTGCAAAGAGGATGTAGCCGGGCTCTTCTCAGTGGTGCCCAGTGACAGGACCAGATGCAGTCGGCACAAACACATAAGATTCTGTCTGGACATCAGGAAACACTATTTCACTGTAAGGGTGGCTGAGAACGGACACATGTTGCCCAAGGAAGTTGTGGAGATACCCTTGGAAATATTCAAAAGCCATCTGGACATGGTCCTGGACAACCTGCTGTACGTGGCCCTGTTAGAGCACTGGAGTTGGACCAGATGAACCCCCATATATGACACTATAGATTCCATGGACAGAAGATGGGTACAACTCTTTTTCACCTACTGTATAACTTGCTACATTGTTTGCTTTGTTCATTATGTAAAGCACACATTAACTATCCTGTTAATTTACAACCTTATTTCATTTAATTTCATTTAATTTCATTTAATTTCATTTTCACTTCCACAGTTCTTTTCTACCTAGCATGTTTGAAATGGATATATTCTGCCAACCATGCCTCAATTTAGGAGTGGAAACAACAGATCCTTTTCTCTCCATAGTTACAGATCAGCAACACTGACAAAATCATAACATAATTTATCTGAAATTATGTTATTACATAGCAATAGCATAATTAACATCACTACATAGCGGTAGTGCAAATTACACTAGTAGTACTACAATAAACCAACACGTACAGTATTTCAGTGCTGTATGAGCCAAAGGAAGCCTCACTTCCAGCAGTGGAAGACTCAGATTTAGTATTTAGTCTTCTGTTCCCGAGGGAAATGTCAACTTTCCTGCCTTAATTCTCTTTGGCATGAAACATTCCCTGGAAACACACCTGGCTCAACAAAGAATGCTACAAATGAATACGGAATTCTGCTCTAAAATAGCAGTTCAATTTAAATACTGAATGTCTTTTGCATATTTTTATATCTTTTAAAATTATAATAATACATGCAATTACCAGTATGTAGTACTTTTCAGCTTCAGAATCCCATAGCCAAAATTAGATCATAATAAAATATTTCTTTGGAACTTTTTTTAATTTCAATAAAAGGTTCTCTTTCACTCCTTTTTAATGTGAATGTTCATTTTAAAGGCATCCAATTTAAACACTATAGCACTATGACAGTGCATTACAATAAAACATAAAACTGTCAGAACTAATTAATGAACAGTAATTACTGTAATTTACAGCAATTCTGTCTGACAGCATCTAATTACCAACAGAGCATCCCTACGACTATAAAGGTAAGCATTTTATCACTTCTCATTTTTTAATGGGGAAATTGAGGCAGAAATGTTAATTAAGCCCAGAAAACTGAAAAATTAGATGTCTAGAATCTAGGCTGGTATATATCTGTGCTTAGAATTAAAGCTTCTGTCTTTTTATGAGAATAGCTCATTACTCTCTAGATTGCCTTATTACTTCAGCATATTTTCAGAAAGCTAACAGTCTCATTGGGAGGGGCATGAAAATTTTGCACATGATATATTTTGCTAGAGCTTTAATTTCTCATAAGGGGCCAAGTCCCAAATATGTAAGCAGAGCTACCAGATTTTAGATTAGTTTGGAGGGATTAATTATCAGTAATTTAAGTATAACAACTTTCAGGTTGGTTTTTTGAAATTATATCTCCTTCAAAAAGTATCTACAGTGCTCTTTGGATATGGTTTCCTGAAAAACAAGCATGAGGATTTCCAACACATTAAACGACGTGTGCTGTTATTATGGAGTAGCCTAACACAAATAGCCTAATGCAAATCTACTTCCTTGTTTTCCCATTATAAATAGAAGACATCTTACCTTCAGTAAAAGCAGGCTGAGCAGACACAAAGCTAATTAGAGTAGTTAATATAGTTAAAACTAAATCTATCTCATGCCATGAGTTGCTTATGATTTCTACTTTAAATCTCATTTTTTTTGGTATTGTAATCATATATGAAACAACCTGGAAATAATCCAGGATGCTTAACTGGATACAGAGAAGGGTTTGCAGAAGATCCTTCCTGATCCCATCTACCCAGACATGGATGTTTCCATCATACTCAGGAACAAAATATGCAGGCATGTGAGTGCAGGTGAGAACCAAGATCAGGTAGTTTCTGATCACGTGCCCATGTCTACTCATTTATTATAACTGGAGGAAAAAAACCCCAAAAGACACAACAGGATGAGACATTCAGACTGATGTACTACTTGTATAACCACCCCACTCCTAGTCTGCTCCACTCCCTTAGATTATTAGTTTATCCTATCCTGTTCCAGCTTCATCTTTCTCTCAGACGCGTTTCCCACTATAGTTCCCATATAATACCATCTTACAGCATACCTCTATCAATACTATCCTTCCAAGTGCCACTAAGTCTCACAATTGTTGACAATATGAAGTACTGTTTACTTCAGAAGAGTTCTGTATATGTATTTGAACACATAGCAAAATACGCTTCTCACAAATACATTCCTTGGGCACAGACATGTGAGGGACGGAAGGAATTCTAAGGTTTAATTCCCCCCGCCTCATTACTTTTACTGTCCACGATGGTACACACTCCTGCATCGCAGGCCAAGGCTGCAAATCACCAGAATGCAATGTAACAAGAAAACAACTGCATAGACATAAATACTCCTGAACTGGAAAATTTATATCTTTCAAAGCAACACCATATTTCATTGTGTTACGCAAATTGAACCTAACCCCTTGGAGTCCATTGTTTCTTGGTTTCTGTTAACACATGAATCTGCTTACTTTAACCTAGACTTAAGTCTAGGACCTGGAGAAGATGAATCATCTAGAACAAGACCTGTAAGACTGCACTGAAGTTCTGCACATTACCATTGCACAATCTTAAATTCATACATGGCATAAATGGCAAAACTGCCAGTATTTTTCTGAAAAGCATGGAAAATTTGCACACATTGTTAAAATGTTCAAAAGTACACATATTTCAGCTAACTTTGCCAAACAGTAGAGTCTATGAAGCGAACCTTGCTATTTTTTTTTCTTTTCCTCAGAAAAGGCTAGGAAGTCAATACAGAAAGCTCACTTTCCGTTTTCCAGGACACAGGTAGTGCATAAACGTACAGCATCACCCCTGTTTTCTCTCTGACAAAGAAGAGAGAAAACTGAGATACCATGAACAAGACAGCAGTTTCAATGGTCTCTGGGCTTGGGTATGAAAAACATTTGCCAGGTTTTCTCATTGCTTTTGTTACACAATCCATTTACAGTTATCATCAGTGGTAACTAATAGATTACATAAAGTCTGTCCTGCATCTTTTGGTTCACTAGCAGATGTGTTACATATAGATGCTGATAATCAAACACACACGTAAGTCTAGGGAACTGATGAAATTCTTACAATTCATACTGTTTGTGCTATCGTACTGTATCTGAACAGGTAAACAAAATGATGATACAAAATGGCATCAGGATTCAGCATGAATTATCCACTCACCTGTATGCACCTTTAGTGCGACCTCTTTCTTAGTAGAGTGCAAATTCTGCAGGATCTCCTTTTTATTTGAAAAAAAAAAAACCAAGCACTCTGGCCATCCTTTGTAGCACCAGCCACCCAAACGTGAACTGAGTGTAAATGGATATAGCTGGGACTGTAATCCTCACAACAGCCAGCTCTAGTGCCTCTGCCACTATTCCTAGCTTCACTAAGCTGCAGAATAAAACCTGACTTGAATTTTATCAGGTTTACTTGCAGATGCCGAACAGTGTGGACAACATAGTCACCCAAGAAAAGTGATGAAATCAAAGCCATGATTTGGCTGCTTACATGCCACAGGTATTACATTTTGTGAAATACGGCCTTGGTTGTCAGCAGCCCAACTACTTAACTGTTCATGTTTGATGGGGAACCCCTCAGCCCTTGCATAAATAAGCCAGCAATAAAAGGAGACGTATTTGAAAAATCTAACAGCTGCTGCAAATTACAGTGTTTCCTTTGTATCACAAGATTATTCCTCATCTTCGCTATGCAGAAGAAGGTCACTCCATTTCATGGGGGAAATTAATATTCTAAAATCTAATTTCAGTCTGATCAAGAACAACAACAACAACAAAATTCAAATACTGAAATGTTCAGTTAAAAGTGACACATTTATTGGACGTTAAAGCCCTGAAGCAGTTTGCATAGAAGTTGCCGGTTACAAGGTCAGCTCCTGAAAAGCTGCAGCCTCAGAAAGCCTGGATTTCCTGCAGCTAAGAGGCTGTGTTGGCAATTTGCCATTATAATTTGTTCTTGATATTTTGGCCAAATTGGACCATATCTATGACATATTTCTGTTTAACTATTCACTACATTCCCATGAAATATGCTGATTTTTTTTCCCTTTGACTTTTTCTCTACATTGCTGAGCTCTTCAATTTCACTGAACTATGTTTCCACCACTCAGGAACAACTCTGCTGCTTAAGGACAAAGCAGGCTGCCTGGAATGTCGTATAATAGTTAAACAAAGCAAGCTGGGTAGCGACAAGCTGTATATTCTATTAGCCCTACTGATCAAACTTATCTAGATAAGCTGGCAGAGTCAAAATCTCTTCTTTGGGACAATATGAGACCACAAAAAATTACTAATTTGAATTCAACTTGAATTTACAGTGGAGCTTCACTGTATCAGTCTGCTAAGAGGTAGCAGCCTTGGAATGCAGTTCATGCAGTCTTGCAGTAGATTCATACTGTGGCAGCAGCAAAAGAGCTGCAGTGCAAATAAAAATCAGGATTTTCTTTTTCTCACGATTGCAAGGATTGATTTCAAATCAAGACTAGCTGTGAAATCAAGAACTTGAAAATAAAGCAGCAAAGTACAGTGAATTCCAAGCCCTTCTGAAGCCAACACTTTTCCTTTTACCTGCTTTTATAGGTTTTAAAAAATAATACAGCATAAAGCCTCAAATAATTTTGAGAAAACATAATCTGCAGTGACACAAAAGAGCTGAATAATAAAATACAACACACTCATTGCTCAGCAATAACAGACATTTCTTCCAGTGAGGGGTGGATATAACATGGGTCAGGCCATGGATTTCATCTGGTAGCTGTCAATTTAAGCAAAAATATAAGGAATAAATGGGAAAAAAAAATATCTTCGCTTACAAGCAACTTGCTAAAGCTTCAAACCTGAATCTTAGCTGTCATTTCACTGGCTTTTTTATCCTCTGTAATCCATCAATATAACATGGCACATCAAAGCTAGACTCTAATCTTTTAAATTAATATTTTAAAAAGATTGCAAGTGTTTTGGTTTGGTTCCTTGAAAATGCTTTTTATTTTAATGAATGGAAGGCAGACCTCAAGATGCATGTTTACAATTTTATTGGTGCACTGCTGACATTGCTTTCTTGACTAAAGAAAACCAAGATATTACAATTGCAGTTAGGAGTTTTTTTTTCTCTTATCACTTACAGGCTATCAGTAAATCTCAGATAAGGTTTCGCTAGATTAAAAACTGTCACTAGTCAAGTTCCAATAGCAGTAATCATAAGAAATTATTTTACTAAATCTTAGTTCAGTTTGGAGTATTCTTAACATCATTCTCAACTTATAGGACAGAAATACAACATATAATACAATGGTGTTCACAAAACAGACCACAAATATTTTGCCATTTTTAGATTTGTGACTGGAACATAAAATATTTTGAAACAAGAAGGAAATATATATTTGTTAGAAAACAATGAATTCAGAGCATTGTAAATTCCCTATTTTGTGTTTTGTGGCAAGAAGATTTGCACCTAGGGGAATTTTGCCAAGACTGAAAGTTCAAATTCTCCTGATAAAAGAGAGATATAGTTCAATTCAGCTAAGGTAGGGTCCTTGAGAGCACATAGAGACTGTATCTGTATTAAAAAGTCAGTAAGACTCAAGGGATCAAGGTTGCAGAGCAAGACAGCTGGTGCCAAGAACCCAGTGTCAACCATAGATGGATTTTAGGGGTTTACTCCACAGTAGGTTTATCCTGGCTTAACACACTGGACATCACTAGATGCAATCATGTAACACATTTGCTAGTTGCGTTTAATAAAAAAACCAACTTAGCTTGTAAGCTCTCAGACTGGCCTGCAATGTAAAGTAAATCATGGCAGATGGGGATGATTGGGAGATTTGCTCTGAAAACGCTTTAGTTCACTATGCATTTTATCTGTGCTTGTTCTGGATGCAAATACATGAAGAAAATCTTGATCCTATGACCATTGCTTCTATTCAGTGATAGGAGGAATCATCCACGGGAAATGTAAGTTTTTTAGATCCAGTGAAACTCTCAAAAATGTCTTTCTGTTCCAGCGGGTGAGAGTTACAGACCTTACTTGTCTCTGCTCCCCTTCTGGCATTTATGACAGCACAGCAGCTAAGTTTCATAGTAAACGTTTTTACCATACCACAATGCCCTAGAAACTAGTGAAAAGTGCCTCCTCTTCTGACATTGATACAAAACTTACCACACGGAAGAAGACTCCAACTGTCCCACTTCTTAGATTAGTGCGCCAACCATTATTAAGTGCAAGGTGAGAGAGCACTGTTGCCGCCTGATTTTGTAAATGACCCAATATTGATATTTTGGGCCTTCATTCAATAAAGGGATGAGATTGCAAGAGGATTGAAATTTCTGGCATTGGTTGCTCATACTGTACAGTGTCTAACTTAGCTAGACAGGATCACTGTCTGAAGACCTTCAGTGTCTCTCCTTCTACTGGCCTTAAAGAGGATATAGAACATTTATTTTACAAGTACTGAGTACAGAGGCTTGACTTACATACCCTGGTTCCTACCTCTGATGGTTAGTAATTTAAATATAGTGTGCCTTTCTAGACTTATACTAGAAAGAATTCTCTGGTGCTATTCTTTTCATTAAATAGATATTATTTCTTTGGCAAAAATCAAAGAGGTTTTTGGGGAAGCGTCCAATAAAAACAAGACAGGTATGTCATTGAGAAAAGGCATGGTCTTAGTAAGCATCAACTTTAATATCTTATAAATTCAGTCTTCACTTAGTTATTCTTTAGTTCTTCAGCATATAATTTTCTTTGTTTTGTTGTACAATAACCCAACTTTATCCTTGATTTGTATCATAATGTACTTTTAGATCTATGCATATTTTGAAGACATTGGATCTTGCTTTACAAAGCACACCTTTTTGTTCAGAGAAAGATTTCTGAAAAAGACAGGTTGAAGAAGAATCACCAACTCTTATTGTGTAGCTGGCGAATGTTATCGCTCTAAATGACCAGTCATTATTTATTTATTTGCTACTGTTGACTCATTAGTTGCATCCATATCTTTTCCCACTAAAAGTCCCCTAAAATGTCTTCTAATCTGTTGGTACAATTTCACCACTAACTGTGAGGAAAAGAGGAAAGCTTTTCCTACCTGTAATTGAGTGCTACATCAGCTTGTCTTAGCAAGTGGCCAAAAATAAATCAATTGTAGTTTGCACAACCTAAAGAGACAAATCATTCTAATCAAAGTGCTGATTTACCAGACTACAAGCTACTGAGTTGTGGGGTTTTTATTTCATTAGACTAACTAAAAAAGATTTTGTTCTTTTAATCTTCATTCATTATGTGATAGAATCCTACGCAGCACTAGAATAAGTAACAACTTACTCCTTACACTGTCCAAAAAAACTAGAATACTGCCCGTTGGTCTTATAAGCCTTCTAACCAAAGGAATAACTTAGGGTAAAAAAATCCCAAATCTATCGGATTATCTTCTTTTGAAATAGCAAAAGATAGAACAGATCGGACTGCTCCACAGAAGTGATATTTAGTGATGTTCCACAGTAGTTCTAAGAAATCCTCCAAACATATTCATCTGTTTTTCTATCAATACTTAATTAAAAGAAGTAGGAAGCAGACATTTTTTGCAAAGCAAAATATTCTGAATCATTTTCATTTATCAAAGTCACAATATTTCAATGTTTATGTAAGCATTTCAGTTAAGTTAAAGCAGTGAGAAATTTTCAGTACAAGTTTATATGACAGTAAGGTCATTGTGAAGGAGATGATGCTTTTCTGTTGGAAATGAGTTTATGTATATGCTGGCTATTGCATTGACTTACATTGTTTGATGAGGATTTGATTATGCTTGATTACACCACTTACAATTTCCTTACTAATAATTGCTTTTTTGCAATTTTGCAATGAGTTTATTTGCATCTTGATTCTATTTGCAACAGCTTAAAGAATAACTAAGATTATATCATATCAAAGGCAAACAGACGATACAACCGTAGTAGTTTTCAAAGATAATGTACTTGAAACTTGGAAGAATGCTTCTGCACACGGCAAAGGTCACTAGATAATTTACAATCTTTTGTGAAAACCAGACACACTTTTATCTGCAAACAAAGTTTTTCTAGAGTGGATAAGACACAAATCTACAAAGACATTTACTAATCACTTTAAGTCTTTTGTGATGGTTATTTACGATAAAAGTTCATAATTACCAAATTTTTAATTTAATCACAGTAAAATCGTCATGGGATCCCAATCTTACTATTAATGCTACAAGGATCAATCACAAACATACTTTAACTGTTGTTTCCTAGAATTTATAAACATCTTCCAAAGCAGCAAGCAAAAGTATTCCTCTTTTTTTTTTTTTGCCTGTTTTTGATATGAAGTCACAGACATTAAAGGAAAGAAGTTAAAAGAAATTGTATTACTATGAAAACTTAATGGGCCACATTCCCTGGAAACACTGCTCTAGGGCAGTTTCTACAAAAGTGAATTCAGCCCATTTCTTTGTGTGTCACGACTTCTATTGAAATATGGTAAGAGTGACAAAGGAGTGAAAAAAAAGTCTCTAATATCAGTAAGACAACAATTATAAGGAGATTTAAAACTGTATTTGCATACAAGTAACAAAAATTTCCAGTTTTGCTTCTGTCCTACAAAAGCTTATCTCTATATATCCTGGTAGTTTCAGTAATGTTAATGAGATCACAAATGTTGTCAAAACTAGAGATTTGAACCTTCCCTATATCAGAAGACATTTTTGCTTATAAATATATTGGTATATTTAAATCAATCAATCTTTTAAACAGTGGTGCTATAGCATGCTTTCACCCATCTAGCATATACACTGGAGGTCTGTACAAGCTAGAGGCTCCTGTGAGCGGCATAAATTATATCAGTAAAAACCAGACATGTACTTTGTCTGCAGTGTCAGTTGAAAAAATAGAAAGTGTATCCCTAACTAACCCAATTATGCTGGAAAATCACAAGTACGTTTGGACTTACTTCTACTTGTTAAGCATTACACAAATATTTACAAATGAGAATAAATGCTCCCAGAGCAAAAAAAAAAAAAGAGAAGTTAAAAACCCCATTTTAATTTTGAATGCAAATTGAAACTAGTGAGTCAGCTGAATAATTCTAGCATCTCACTGTATCTAACTATCATACTGAAGAACTACTAATAGTTCAAGAACAGACAACTGAGGAGGTAAAGAGCTAGCAGCAGGAGGTGTCTGCAGAGGAGGCAGTATTAGTTTCAGTGATTATCAAGACTTTCCATCCCCACAATATATCCTAAGCCTTTTATCTGATTATAGAATTCAGAAAGATAAGAAAAAATGAGAAGTTCTTCAAACAGCAAAGTAAAATTCCTCTGTAAGCAATTGGTAATTCCACCCTGTGCTGAATTGACATATATATATATAGGATATCTTTCAAATTTACCTCCATATCTTTACTTTAAAAAGGGAAATAAATCTCAGCCTGTTCTAGCCTCCTCCTCCTCAAGCTTTTCTCCCCCAACATGGAATTTTGTCTGAGATGCTATCTGAAAATATCTGAGCTACCTGAGAAAGGGAAATAATTCTGCCTGAACAACTAATTTCCTCTCCCTTCAGAAAACCCTGCTTATGTTCTGTTGATTGTGGTGGTATTAATAAATGGATAGTCAAAGTGGTCCAGAAAAAAATACTCTGCAATTCAAAGCGAATTTAAATATCTCAAATTACAATTACCTAAAGCAAGAGTTCTGGATATTTATAAAATATTCCATAATCTACTATTTTGATTAAATACTTTATTATAACACCTAAATAAAAAATATTCAACCTGAAGATTTCCTTAATACATAATTGCTTAGGGCTGATGAAGTCTGGAAAGTTTTAAAAGATTTTTCCAAGTGTATCTAAGAGTCAAATTAGGAAAAGAAAAAACAATGTCATCTGTATTAAGAAAGAAAACTGTCCTGCACTTGTTTCATTGGGGATTTCTGTTGGTTCTGTGCTCCTCAACAAACAATTTATAGCTTCAGGATTCAGATGTTATAATTATGTCTGAGATGTTCTGTGGGGAAAAAAAGAAGCAAATAAACAAACAAACAAAAACCAACCCACCCTTGAACTTGGGAAAAAAAAAACAAACTTTGTTTTTACTTAGCAAATTAAGGAGTTCGTCTGCTAAATTCTCTAAAGATACACTCTTTACTGAACATGTTCCCTTTCTTCACGATTTGCCTACATATCAATGACCTCTGAGGGGAGCTCTTTCATGTCCTAGGATAGCAGCCCCATTCCAAGGAAGAATTTTTCTCACAATTTGCTGTCCTTATTATTGAAATCTCAAAGAGAGAAAACTGGTAGAAGGTAGTGGAAGAATTCAGTATAAGAAAGATTCAGATGGGCAGCAAGGACGAGGTGGATCTGTAAACCCAGCAGGATATTGCCTTATAAAACCCAAGAATTCTTCCAGTGGTAGATAATCTGAAACACCTGAAAAATGTGTCATGTACTTCTTGGGGCTGATACAAATAACCTAAGACTGTCACCAGTCGCTTTGTAGGAAAGATTGATTAAATGATTTGCAATTTCTAGGAACCTTGTAGCACTAGGAGGAAGATCATCCAGTATCCTTTTTCACTCCCTTTGCCTTCAGGCTACTCTTCTCCCACCCTATCCACCCGAAATCCCTTGCTCTTTATCAAATGCCTCCTAACACAGAAAAACCATGTCATAGATCCTATGGGTTCTTCAATCTTTTTTAACTCGTGCAGAGACTATGTTCTGCTTTTTATCCTGAGTGGGGAAGAGGTATTATGGAAAAGGTAATGTGCAAAAGCAGCTATCGCTTAAACGACGTACTCACTACTTTTCCTGACTTCAGAATGTTTGATTCATAATCCTGGCATTTGATGTTGTTTTGAGGGCTTGCTAAATCATTAATGAAAACAGGCCTTGGGCATTTTTAGTAGTTTACCTTCATTCAGAATGGAAGGGCCTCAGTTGACTCATCCTGAAATGAACTAATACATACAGTGGTTTTGCATGCCTCCACACAGATGGTGTCAGATCATAGTGGTTATGTCATTTATTTTAAAGCTTTGCTTTTGGTCTCCTAAAGAATCTTAATCAAGTAAACAGAATTACTAACTACTTAAAATACTTTGATAATTTAAAAATATTAATATACATATTAGTAATTAGAAATAATAAATCACTTATTGTTTCTTTCTAGTTTTTGCAAATCCCCAAATTTTATTGTCATCTTAATTAAACTGATTTACCTGTGGCTTTCACTCAAAGCACAAACTATAGCCTACTTTTGTTCCGATTTGTTAATACAGTCATTCCTCTAAGAATAAGACATGGTTTACACCTCAATACCAAAACAGCAATTGTGGACAATGATGCTTAGAAATCATGGAAAGATCTGCCTGAGTGAGCGTGCATGCCCGTGGACTCAGGCAGGCCATTTCCAGTACTTCGGGAAGATAGATCAACATCATGCCTCTAATATGAACATCTCTTCACACTAAATTAGCAGCTATGACAAGGCAGCAGCTTACCTGCAGATACACACAACTCCTCCACAATTGATGACCGATATGGTCTTTGCAGCAGAAGCCAGGCCATCAGTGATTATTACAGACCAAGATGAGCAGGACATCAAGTAAAAATTAAGCACTGCTGCTTTCCTCAAAAAACCTTCCCTTCAACCATTACAAACTAGAGTGCAACTTCAGTAGGATGGGCTCTTTCTCTCCCCATGCCCTTCACAAATCACAGAAGTGTGAATTAAAAATAGGGGAAAGCTTTGGATCCGATGCAGAGGACTTCGGGAGAGTCACTGAAGAAGAAGGTGGAGAGAAGCAAAAAGTGCTAAGGAAATAAGACAGGAATAAAAGCTGTGGCTGTGTTTTGCTTTTGCACATCAGAAAGTGTGTGACTAAAATGACTGGCTATTGGGTCAACTGACAGCCCAGTCTCTGAACAGATGATGAATATACAAATGTACCCACTAAACATGGTAGAATTCACACACTGAGGAATATCCAGTGAGACAGAGTATCTACATATCTACAGGTAAATATGGAGGGATACTAACTTCTGCTCTAGTTTCTGAATCTTAATACATGCAAAATTTGATCCAGATTCATTGCAACTAATGGAAAAATAGGCTTTTTTTTTTTTGTTGACTCTAATCAGGTGATTAATTCTTTCTTATATTTATCTGAATTGGAAGTTTTTGTCCATGTTCTCAGGGAAGAAATGAGATTTTTCAATCGATGAAGTGAGATGATGCAGCTATTGCGAACCATGACTGTTGCTACACAATTTCAGAGGGAGAGAAAACCAGGGCACATACTGTGAATCCTAACAGTGTCACAATGTGGTAATGAAACAGCCACGGTAAACTCTACTGCTGTGAATAAAGAAGGGAAGACTGTCCTCACTCAAGGTGACCATGGAGTCCTTTTCCAGAATGCACTTTGTTTCATAATGAACACAACATTCACTTCTCATTGTATCTTGTTGTCCCTTCAGGCCTTGACCAAAGCCAGCCACAAATCTGATATTAATAATGAGAATCCTTTCAGGTGTTAAACACTCGTCAGTGAGGAAGATACAATTCGCCTTTTAGTCAGTTGAGGGTAAATAAGAAATGTTCATTCCAATACAAGGCTCAGAACAATAATTCAGCTCTGACAAAGGAATGGCACTGCCACAAAGCAGTTTTTTTCTGATGACTGATTTCTCCATGCACATTCTGCAAATTTCTTCTTAGTTGATGAAGTAAATTCTGTTTTCAAACCATGCTACCTTTCCCAGTTCCTAGATTAAAATGGCCATTTACAGTCAGTATCACTTTGCCTGAAACCAGCTACAAGGGTGGTCTACGAAATAGGCTGTGCTTTCCAGAAACAATTTGATGAAAAAGTAGATTCATTTAGACAGGCCTAATGTTGAGTCTTTTACCATAAAATACCACGTGCTAGAATCACGCTGCATCCAAAACTGAAATAATTACATGTGGCTTTGAACAAGGATGTTTTTAAACAATAAGGAAAAGGAAGTGTATTGTGCACAGGTTTGGATACATCTATTTTTAACTTTTTTAAAATGCAAATTAAATTATTTTTATATACTGTGATATAAATTGTTAGTATAATTAATTAATCTCTACAATCTCTTTGTAAGAGATAAGAAAGCTCTGTAATTCTTGTGTCATCTGATATGAGTATGCATAAATACATACTTAAGCTAGAGCAGCTTCTCACAAAATTGTTTTTCACTAGTTTTATGTGTAGCAAACTTCCTTTACGTTTCATATTATAAAATTAAATTATAATTCCAAGTTAGACTTTATCTAGTTCTCATTACACTCATATGTGAGAAAATGTGATAGTGAATACTTTTTCAGACTAGAAATAATTTAAAATAAATCAGTCTATAATTAACTGAAAGAACTGACTTAAATAGGCATTGATCAAACTGTTTATTATTTTTTTAAGTCATGTATATACAAATATTGCTACTTTTCACTTTTATTACTACTTTATAACATATCATGGAAAAAGATAGTTTAAGAATATTTCAATTGGGAACCTTTGCAATAAGAATTGCATATGCAAATGACTAATTTTGAATGTGAACGGGTTGACTATATAAGCAAATTCCTACTTAGTCAGGAAAATCAGTCCAATAAACATACAAAGTTTTCACATCACATATTTTAAAAGTCAGCCAAAGTATGTTCCTGACAGAATGAAGTAAACATCATTGATGATTCAGATTCTCAGTGAAGAGGTATTTAAAAGATGTGACACTTAGGGACACAGTTTAATGTTGGACTTGGTACTATTAGGTTAATGGTTGGACTTATAGAATCATAGAATGGTTAGGGTTGGAAGGGACCTTTAACTGTCATCTAGTCCAACCCCCCTGCAAGGAGCAGGGACATCCTCGACTAGATCAGGTTGCTCAGAGCCTCATCCAACTTGGCCTTGAACGTTTCCAGGGATGGGGCATCCACCACCTCTCTGGGCAACCTGTTCCAGTGATCTACAACTCTCATTGTGAAATTTTTTTTTCCTAATATCCAATCTAAATTTACCTCCCTCTATTTTGAAACCATTACCCCTAGTCCTGTCACAACAGGCCCTACTGAACAGTCTGTCCCTGTCTTTCCTGTAGGCCCCCTTGAGGTACTGGAAGACCGCTATCAGGTCTCCCCGGAGCCTCCTCTTCTCCAGGCTGAATAGCCCCAGCTCTCTCAGCCTGTCTTCACAGGAGAGTTGCTCCAGACCTCTGATCATCTTGGTGGCCCTCCTCTGGACCTTCTCCAACTGGTCCATGTCCTTCTTATGTTGGGGGCTCCAGAACTGGACACAGTACTCCAGGTGGGGTCTCACCAGGGCAGAGTAGAGGGGCAGAATCACCTCCCTCAACCTGCTGGCCACACTCCTCTTGATGCAGCCCAGGATGCGGTTGGCCTTCTGGGCCACAAGGGCGCATTGCCGGCTCATGCTGAGCTTCTCATCCACCAGCACTCCCAAGTCCTTCTCCTCAGGGCTGCTCTCCATCCATTCTCCGCCCAGCCTGTATTTGTGCCTGAGATTGCCACAACCCATGTACAAGACCTTGCACTTGGCCTGGTTGAACTTCATGAGGTTGGCATGGGCTCACCTCTCCAGCCTGTCCAGGTCCTTCTGGATGGCATCCCTCCCTTCCAGCGTGTTGACGGCACCACACAGCTTGGTGTCATCGGCGAACTTGCTGAGGGTGCACTCTATCCCACTGTCCATGTTGCCAACAAAGACGTTAAACAGGGCCGGGCCCAACACGGACCCCTGAGGGACACCACTCGTCACTGGTCTCCACTTGGACATTGAGCCATTGACCACCACTCTCTGAGCGCGGCCATCCAGCCAATTCCTTATCCACTGAGTGGTCCATCCATCAAACCCATGCGTCTCCAGTTTAGAGAGAAGGATGTTGTGTGGGACAGTGTCATGTGATGATCTTAAAGGTCTTTTCCAACCTAAATGACTCTATGATTCTATCAACTACTCCTGTGTGAATTAGATTCTTTATCCAACAAAAGAGACCACTGAAAAAGTCCTTTATAACCCTTAGTAATGTATCGTGACATTTATCTGGGTGCAATGTGACACTTTTCTTACGGGGAACTTTTATTTCCAGTATCATCTTTTGTCTCTATGCTAAAACCCTATAGCCAGCCTTTATCTCTCTGCTGAAACAGTCAATAGAAGTACAAACTTGCACTAACATAAATGGTGTCCTGTGATGTCTTGTACTGTGGGATCCAGTGTCTACTTGTGGTTTTTACACGGAAAATGATATTCAAGTCCCCGGTATGATGAGTGGAAACGTAATCAATAGAGCCAGGTAGTTCAAGGCAGTTCAGCTCAGCTTAAAGTAGCACCTAATATTAGGTAAACTCAATTTCTTCTTACACTCCATTGCCTAGAGTAGAGTTTGCTTCATTTTTCATGCATAGACGTCCCATGCCTTCTGAAACGACACCAGCAGTTCTGCCTACCCTTCCCCTGGCCCTCCAGAAGGGCACAAGTCTTCCACACTTCATTTCATATCTGCCAGACCAACCTCAATGTTTTTAACACTCAGGTATCCTGGCAAGAAACGTCCCTGAGTGGACAACTAAATTAAATGCTAGAGCTCCATCAATATAATGGGAGGTTAGGCACCTGTTGACACATCGATACTTGAATTTAAATATCTTAGTACAGATGTTTTCAGCTGAGAGCTGCACCCACCCTTGTTTTCTTTTAGCCATTGAACTGACCTCTTATTCATCCATATCAGTTCAGATGCGTGTATTTTGAGGCTTACAGGTGATAACTTGGATTTGAACAGAACCTGATGACTTACAAAAAGCTCCATAAGCAATAATCATCTTTTAAAGTCAGAGACTTTAGACATTATGTTCCTTTTTACAAGCATCAAAGGATCTTTTTCAAGACAGAAAAAAAATATACAGAAATGCATGGAGTCTGCAAGCATAAAAACACAAAACAAAACCACCCAAACAAAACACATGGAAAGATAATCTCACTTTAAATATTCTGAACTCATCAACAGAAATATAATTCAATGACATATGAACAATTTGAGGCTCATATTTACCAAAAACAAATCTGCTGGTTAAATGAGATGGTGATAACATACTTTCTGATAACAAAGAAGGTAAAAGCCATCTTCCTGAGAGGTTTTTCTAACTGAATGTCAGGGTTGTGAAATAAGGTAAGGATATAAAAGAAACTCATGCCTTGAAATAATGCAAAAAAATGAGGAGGAGGAGGAGGTAGAAGGGATGTGTTTGTAACAAAGACTCCTATATGGTATTTGGGAAACTAAAAAGCACTGGTATTTTCCTCTTTTTTTTTCTTTAAACCTGCAGCACTGCATGCTGAAAGTGACCTACATCACTCTCCATACACTACATCAAATAACCCATTATTTAACAAATCAGTGAAGCACCTCTACTAAATGAAAGGAACCTATAGCTTTAATCCCACTTCGATTAACTTTGTTCTTCTCAGAAAGCAGACCTTAATTTATATCAATTTGCTGTAATCTTTACAAGAAAATGCTACCTCACTTACACATGCTGTTTGACAGCAAAATGAATTTCTCAGGCATGTGGATACCCTATGATTCTTCCAATAAAAATTGCCCCTAGTAACAATGAAGAAGCTGAACACTTTCTGTCTGCTTAAATGATTTCTTTGGTTAGATAGATGGCGAGGTTTAATGACCTATGTTGTGAATTCTCTCCACTAACAAATAGAAGTTTTTTCCACTCTGATCAGTGGAAAGACCTTCAGGACATTTGGTACAGCCATTTAAAGTTTCCTGTACATCTCTTGTAGACAGGCATTTTCTAACTGTATTCAGATAGACAACTATAGATCTCTGAAAAGGACAAATTGAGTTAAATATTTCTGAAGGACAGCAGAACAACATGCTATTTTTACCCACAGGGAAACTAAGGAAAGGAATTGCTGAAACCAGGACAGAATCTTTTGGGATAATGTTTTAGAAGTGGAGCAATCTAAATGTTAATTACATAATTAGGCACTATACTTAATTTAGGTGGCCCAATTTTGTTGAGTACCTATACTTCTCAGAATTATTTTTTAGAAGTCTTATATCTGCTTGTAATCTATGAGGGTCTACAGACAAGGTCTTCAAAGACAGTTAAACAGGTATCTCTTATTTATTTGCTTAACTACAGTGAGACTTAGAAGCTGAACCAGAAATACAAGCTGCCATATAATTTGCACACGTACTTACTTCTGCAGAGTTAAGTCTAAATCCATAACAAGATCTGCTCAGATGCCAATGAGATGCTCAGAAGTCCTGTTAAGCTATTTCCTAGTCCCATAATCATCTCAAGCCCTAGAAAAGCTAACATTTTTGCTGAATAACATGCACACAAATAAGTCTTGATATGCTACAGATGTCTGGTGACCAAACCCCAGCAGATCAGCCAGTTCATTTCTTTTGCACCTCAGATGTTATCACAGTCAAGGAAGTGTATGTAAAACATACACACTGGAATAGGTTTGGCAGCAGGAACAGACCACCTGTGAACTTGTTTGTTAGCACATACAAAACAGCCAATGGCTCCGTGGGAGGGACAGTCAAAAAAGAAGTAAGAACTCTGTTTGCAAGTTCCCACGCTAACACGAAGCAGAGCCTGGACCTGGACTGTGAGTATCTTAGCTTTCGAGCTGTAAGACACAAATCTGCTTCTTCTCTGCAGCCTTCTTTATTTGAATGACTATTTAAAAGAAAAAAATAATAAAATTACAGAGTTGCACATCTGCGGCAGAAAGGGCTGGGTCAGGCTTACTGCAAAACAATTCTTGTCCAAAGACTGAGGAATTCCCTGCTTCACCTCAGGCAGAACAATATTACGAAACATAAATTTGACCATCAGTGGGAGATTAAAGTAACCACAGGGCTTCAGTATATTATGCAGGTGAGGTAATGGTTGCTTATTTTCAAATTGTCAGGACTAACTATTGGATTGTCTTAAAAAACAAAAATCAAGGATCCCAACAATAAACAGGAGCAGAACTAGACACCTCACTACTATCTGTATTCAGCTAGATTTAGAGCTGGATTAAACTCCAGACCAAATTTAGATATCTGAGCCCGGACTTCTACTCAGTGGCTCACACACAGATATCTAGTGCTTTTTAAAGCACCCTAAGGTTGCATGGCCTCCAGCTGGTGATTCAAAAAGGCACAGATCTCCTGCAAGTCTGCTGCCAAAACAGCCAGCCTCAGGTTAACGCTTTTGACTGTAGAGCATCTCAGGTGTGCTAGGTGTCAATCACGAGGTAACAGAGCAGAGCCCTTTGTCCATACATTCCAAAGGGTCTAGACAGCTATTCACCTGATCAAATGTAGGCATTCATTCTACACTGAATGGCTCTCTAGACTTTGTTGACTACAGACTAGGCATTAAGATACTAAAATTTAGGTAGATTTATCACAATATTGAATGATGCAAGATTTAGGTTCCTTGGCATATTTATCTGTGAAATTATCTGCCTTAGCATAAAATGGTTGCCAAAAAATCAAGAAAATGAACTTGTTTCACAAAGCTGAAAAATCTCACTTCTGGTTTTCAGTTCTGTGGCTGACATACACTCTTAGAGCCAGTGGTGAAACTAACACTAGGGAAATGTTTTCTTAATGTTATTTCTCACAGACTGTTAAGCAAAAGATACTCTCAGGAAAGTCAGCTTAGGATTTGGGATTTCTAACTAAATAAAATGCCAGACCTGAAATTCCTTTTTTTATATCCTCTTAGATTATTTCGCACTGTGTTACACTGTGAGCACATGTATAATTAATGTGGCAGCAACAAATCCAGACATATGGATTTGTATGTTTTGTGTTGGTCTTTGTTAAAAGGATAACAATCTGTACAAACACAAACAAACCCTGTTGCCCTTCACTTTTCCCTCCCTCTGGGGTTAGCATTGTACTAAGAGTAAAGGCAAACAGTTTACAAAGCTTTTTGATGTTTAAATACATAGATATATAAGCAAATGTTACAATTTTGCAATAAAGTTTTATTTATATATAACCTTTTACTGATATGTGGTCAATTCATTAAAAAGTGAGTGTCTGAGAAGTTTGCATAAAACTAGAGCAAAAATAGATATTGAGGTTTGTTGTTGTTGGTTTTTTTTTTTTTTTAAATAGCCCTTTATTTCATATATAGCTCAAGAAGAGATATCTAATTGGGTCTCTTATCAGTTCAAGAAATAACAACTAATTGCCCTTCTGATTTGTTGTTTAGACATTGATTATTTCAACTTTAAGACAATTTGTGAGAAAGATAATTACGTATCATAATATCCATGCTAAAGTGATGATATTTTATCAAGGCTGTTAATGACAACAGTACAAT
This sequence comes from Ardeotis arabs, assembly GCA_011801015.1. Classification (NCBI taxonomy): domain Eukaryota; kingdom Metazoa; phylum Chordata; class Aves; order Otidiformes; family Otididae; genus Ardeotis; species Ardeotis arabs. Next base: position 37,375 of record JAAGAY010134734.1, on the reverse strand, counting down.
CTGGCTTGGATGACATTCAAGATCCAGGTGGAAATGATTTTTAAAAAGAAAAAAAAGAAAGAAAAGAGCAGTAGGAAACAAGCACAAGCAGGTAGCAGTTTTTGGCAGCACAGTTTTCACATGTGAAGCCCACTCTGGGGCTCAGTTGTTTTGATAGCAAAAGTAGAGATGCACCCAAGCAAATTATAGCTTTCCTGAGGACAAAAAGAAGGAGTCGGGGGGAGCACCATGTGTTTAAAATTAGAAACTGTTCTCAAAGCTGATGATTACAGTTAAATATAAATGAGAGAATCCAGCCCATGACTGTCAAACAGAAACAGCTCCATAGCCCTAAGGGCCTTTCTTAAAACCATCTGAGTTCTAGCCTGCTATAAGAAAGATGATCAGTCACGCATCCTGCAATCATACATAGAAAAAAATACTTAATAAGAGTCTTAAGATATTTCACCCAAAAGATTTGATCTAATATTCTTTATATAATATAAAATTATCTTGCTTGACTTCATCAGAAGTCCCTGAGGAGCTGTTGCACAGTCACTGCTACTGTGTTTTGTTAACTGTCCATTTTTTCCTCAAATGAACCTTGCTGAAGATGCCTACTCATTTCAGCTTTCAGAAAGGTCACTCCTGATTTTGAAAGCATGGATGAAATAAAAAAAAATACTGACATTCTTTGTCTGGCTTTTATGATTTACTCATTTCCCTGTTTACTTGTTCCTTTTCTTCCCTTCGCTCCCCCTTTTTTCCCTTTTGGCTCACACTCATTTTGTGCATGGATGCCTGAGGAGAAAAAAAAAGCCTCATAGATGCTTTTTCTCTTTTAACAAGTTAATGAAGAAATAATAGTCCAGGATGAAGCTATATTGGAAACACAGAGCCTTTTTCTTTATCTGACAGATACAAGCAGCCTGTTTCCTAATCAACAGCAAGATATCTAGCTAGAAATTCTGCCAACGATACTTCTTTTATTCAACAGATAGTCATTCTATCAATATGAAATGCATCTCAGCAAAGAAGCTAAAATTTATCAATCTTAAGTGATCTAGAAACCCCAAGTAAACAATAGAGCAGAAGTAAGGAGGTGTACAGGCTTGTTTCCCTGCTTATTTGCATTTTTTTCCTCTGGTAATACATTATGCTAGTATAAATGAGTGCATGACCAATGCCTGAGATTCACATTTATTCTTCTAAAAACCTACAGGAAATCACTTAAGCTATTGTCCTTGCAACTAAAACATCTGGACTGCCATAGATTTACTTCATATTACACTCTTAATTAGCTCATAAATGCATAAAATTTGAAGATGAAAAATGTCTTTCCTAATAGAAGCAGGCAGGGTTTTCAGTGTCTCAAATTGCATTTATTTTTCTTTCAGATATGTTACAGCATATAAAGAATCTGGGAGCTGCCTGAAATACTATGTATATTAGAACTGAGAGTTCCTACAAGTAAGATTTAATGTCATGAAATAATAATAAAATCTCTATTGTGCAATTATTTACTTACAAGAATTCCTACCTGAATTGAGAAACTAAACAATAGCTTAAAAATACAATGAACATTTTCGTTGCTTCTACCAACTCTGCAAGTGCATGATATTATATTTTGGGTTACATTTACTTTTTATCTGTTTTTTGGTGGGTTGTTTTTTTTTTTTTTTTTCCTGAAAATTGTACCCTAAAGAAGCAGGGAAAGCATTTTATATTATATACCACCAGGTTCTGAAAGACAATAAAATGTAAAGGGCTTTTTTTTTTTCTTCAATTTTTTTCCAGTTACTATAATCTTAGGTGATCTCTAGCTTTTTATTTTTCAGGCAGAAGTGATTTTTTTTAAGCCCTCACTGACTGTTTAAAATTGCTAAAATGTTTCCATTTGTTTCCAGATTTTAATGACTTCAAAAAAATTCAGCTTGAGTTTAAACTGTCAAAGCTTATTCTCAGCCCAAAAGTAATTTAAACAAAAATCAGAAATGTCTTCCTGACACTCACTAATTTGGCATGACGAGGCACAGTGATTGGGAGGGGTGGAAACACATGATTAGTGGAGTTTTATAGTGAAGCAACCACAGCACATCGTGTGCAGATTGCTCTATGCCATAGCTACATATCCCTCACCCCCTCAGTTTCAGCCTGGCTGATAGGAGACACTGTCCTGATTTAAAAACACATACACAATGCATTTACCCTATTTTTTTTTTTTTTCCCAGAAAAGAAAAATGCCAAAATCAACAAGAGACTGCAACTTGATACTTTGCTTGGCTGACAGGGGAAGAACTGATTTCACCCATCAGTAGAGATGGGAATGCAGGAAATGAAAAATACAATACAAAAATAAAACAGACAGTGACTGAAATTTTACATCTGGCCATGCTCAGTGACAATCTCCTAAGATTTTGGCAGAGCATAATGAAGAAGCATCTTCTTTGTGACCTCGCTGCACATTTTCTCTGCCCAGCTTGGCAGGCACATCTGCCGCTGGAACAATTTACATGAGGCAAATTTTAATTGAGTCACTGAAACACATAGCCACAGTCTGCAAAAACCAAATAGACCAACTCTGCTTTTGCATAAGACACAGGGAAAAATGCAAGTGTGAGAAAATAATAATTGGTCTAGTAATATTAAAGTATTTCCAGTCTTCGTTGTTTTACATATTTCAAAACTTAATCTCTTCCTCTTTTCTTTTCTAAATTAATCATCTTCTTTCCTCCTGCAACAATATTTTTATTACCACATACACTGATATGCTTCTTGCCCTATTAACCTGCTTTTCTAAAGTGAATGAGACTTAGCAATCAAGTTACCCAGCAAAACAACAGCATTAGTAAAAAAGTTGGAATTTCACTCCAACTCCAGTCAGTAGTGTCAGTAAAATGCTAATTTCCTTCCCAATTAAGGATGATTAAATTCTAAAATAAGCAAAACAATTTCCATTTCCCTCTGCTTTGAAAAAAAACAAAGAAAATAACAACATATAAGACATTAAATAAAATGTTCAGCTAAAATTTTATTTAAATCTAAATGCTAACATGAAGGTTTGTGCCCAAGTGGCCACACTGTACATCCTACAGGAAGTGAAAGTTTTTGACCCTTAACCAAAGTCCCAATGCTGTAAGCTACTTTAAGGAGTATGTGTGTATGTCTGTGTGTCTATACAAACACAGAGATCACAGTGCTCATCAGGTACATAATCACAGAGTTCTCACAGCACTGTCAGTGATCAGCGCTATCTCAAGATGACAAACAGGTAGCCACATACAGTTCACAAGCAATTCACATCTGGTTCCCATGCTGGGACTGCAGCATGTGGCCAGTCTGTTGACATGAAGATTTTGGGCTAATCCAAATTCTCTGTCAGAGAAAGTGAAGCAGCCAGGTTGTGAGAGTAACACGGCAGTCTGCTCTGGTACAGCACTGGACACCAAGCCCAGCTCTACCCCACAGCAGAGCAGACAACAGGGGCATTTTAGCAGCCCACTTAAGAGCTGCTTCCAGAGGAACTCCGCGAAGATGCCCCACTAAGCACACAGCACATAGTTCTGGATCTTTGTCCAGATGGTGATGTCACAATGTGGCTCACGCAGCCACAAAGCCTGGCCAGCCTAATCCACCCCGCAGCTGAGCTGGTTGACATCAAACAGCGGTCTGAAGCCTGGGGAGCTCTCTGGCCAGCTCTACCTATCTATGCTGACGTGTAGGGATGGCCTGAGCTCAGGCAACCTACAAATGCTCTTTGCCATAGCAACAACAGACTCCAGTAACCTTCCAGGAAGGAACTTAGACAAGCTTTCTGGTCACATACGAATACCTCAACAGCAAATATAACACACAACAGTGGAGACACCAGCCATGACCTATTGGTCTCATACAAGTTTCAAGGAGAAGTATACTCAGTCTTGAGCTAAATTCAGCACAGAAAGCAGTCATCTTTGTCTTTCTCAAAAGTGTCCGTCCATCTGATGGCACACTACACATGTATGCAGCATGAGGGCATGCATTTCTGCCACAGAACCACCTGTTAGACGTCCCTTACTGAGTACAGGGAACACTCACTCTGTCTGAAACCCTAACCATTCTATGATTCTATGATTCTATGAAACAGTCTTACTCCTTTTCAAAAGAAAAAATGAAGTTACCATCAGCATTCTATTAGTGGTAGAATGATTTCTTTCATAATCAAAATATTTTTCACTGGATATACACAAAGTTTGTGAAACAAGAAAATCTAAGCAGAAATGCAAAACTCTGAACTATATTAAAAAAAAAAAAAGAGCAGGAACAAACCCCATAATTGTGAACTGGGACTGAATTAATACTACCATAGGTGTTCTGGTTTTTGCTGGTTTTAATTCCATTCATAGTTATTCAGTTTTATCAGAGTACTGAAGTGCTTCAAAAATGTTTTTGTGTTTTCTGTACTATATCCTTCCCAGGCATACCTATAAAGATCCCCATAAAATGTGATTATACACCTAGAAAAGCAGTGACTTATTTCTCATTTTGCTTTATTTAAGTATCCTGACAATTCATTGAAAATACTGTGATATGCACTATGGTTCTCATGCAGTACTGGCTGTGGACCCATTAGGAATAGGAAATTGAGTCAAGAAAGCATGCAGGTATACACAGTGTTTTCTAAATACAGAGATCAGGCCAAAAGCCAGCACACTGTAAAATGGGAAAGCATCCAAAAGAGAGCTTTATGCTGTTCTCAGGCATAAATATTTATCAACCAGTGCAAGAGAATGTGACATTCCTCTGCAAGCAAAGAATTTGCTCAAAAAGCATTCCAGAAAAGACAGACGGGAGAGAGAAAGAAGAAGGGAAGAAAACCATACAAAAAATTGTTGCCTTTATGATGTCAAGCTGGGTTATAGCATAGAGCCCCAGCTAAGAAGCTGAACTAATCACTGTTACTTTTGTTGTCAGGGAGAATGAAGCCTCTTCCAGAACACCAGCCATCTCCATGACTTGCCAACCACTGAGTAAAGCACAACCAAAATGGCAAAAGATCATCACATCACATGAAAGCAGTAGATAATTTACAAGTTGATGCATGTGCTAAATGAAAACAAGCAGTCTGTGAGCATGCACCACACTCATTAAAGCATTACACACCTTTTCTAGCTTTCATTTACTTTCCTCTCAGAGAAACACAATCAGCTTGCTTAGTTTCCTAATGAGTATAATAGACAATCATGTAAAGTAGACTATTGCTTGGTAAAAATGCAGTGGAGAACTGCAGGCAGCCTATTAGTTGTAAACTTGCTTAATTCTTTAATTATGTGTCTTTGATCAAAAGCAGCTCACTTGGAAAGCTTTTCTAAAAAGTGAAGTAATGAGCACTCACCTTTCATGTACAGCATTGACTGTTAGGCCAAGCTGATATAATTGTGGTATCACTGATTGTACGTCAAGCACACCACTAAAAATTGAGATAATAAATGTTACTTACAGCTATTAAAGCTTTTCTTTTTTTTTTTGACATACAGGCCTGTAAGAGCTGTTCTGCACTTTTAGCTTTTCTTTCCATCTCTGTCAAGAATCTCAGGGAATTTTTAAAAGAGATAATTGAGGCCATTTATCTTTTTTTTTTACTCCTTTGTCCTCAACCCCTTTCCTTTCCTCATTAACCTCAAAATCTCTGCCGAAGATCTCTTTCCTATTACTTCCAACATCTTATACTATTCCTTAGACTTCATCTCCTGACAACCCTTAATCTAGACACAATCTCTTCAAGGCTCTCCTACCCGGTACCTATTTATCACATATAGCTATTTCCTTCTCATCTCTGTCCTACTTGGTCCCTCAAATAATTTTCTCTGTTCAAGTTTGGTGTAATTTTGTGAAAGGTACAAAAGACTCAGAAACAAAGTTGATGTTATTTGCTATTCAGTTTTTACAATCACAATAAAATATTGGCCTGGAAGTGGTGTGACAACTGGAAAAGTTTCAGAAATCCCTGTTCCAACTTTTTGCCTACTGAACATAAACTAGTTTCCTTCATCTTTGACTGGCCAAGGTTCCAGCCCACATTGTCAGGGACTGGCAGTGAAATCAGCAGCCACACAACAAAAACAAAGAATTGACCATCAAACTACTTTGATCCCAGCCTGAAACATGTTTTGGCAAGAGGAATCTAGAATGGAGTAAAAAATCTTTTCAAAGCAGTAAAACTGGGAGTAAAATTAAATTATCTAAATATTTTGAATAAAGAATTGGAACTATTTATAAACCTATCTTAAGTATATTTCTACAAAGATACATAGCCATGAAAGAGCAACCTTACTAGATGTTCATTATTATTTCTCCTTTATACTGAAGTATCATCAAACTTATGACTGACAAAAAAAAAAAATAAAAGCACCTAAGAGACTGAAAATATGGGTAAAGAAAAGTACAGGAATGCATAGGAATAGTCTATGCAACATTCCTGCAGCTTACGGCACATCAGGAAAATCTGTAGCTACCGATGCATGGTCCTTTACAGAAATTTTCTGCAAGTGTATCTTAAACACAGAAGCCTGTGAGAATATTAAGCACTGCAACTTGAATTCCTTTTACTTGATGGTTAATGTAATTCTTTTTTATAAATAATAATAATTACAAAAAAATCTCATAAAAAACTTCTGCTGTGTTGGAGTGAGTCCAGAGAAGGGCCATGAAGATGATCAGAGTGCTGGAGCACCTCTCCTATGAGGACAGGCTGAGAGAGTTGGGGCTGTTCAGCCTGGAGAAGGGGAGGCTCCGGGGAGACCTGATAGCAGCCTTCCAGCACCTAAAGGGGGCCTGTAAGTAAACTGGAGAGGGACTTTTGACAAGGGCATGTAGCGACAGGACAAGAGGTAATCATTTTAAAATAGAGGGAGATAGATTCAGACTTGATGTAAGGAAAAAAAAAATATGATGAGAGTGGTGGAACACTGGAACAGGTTGCCCAGAGAGGTTGTAGACGCCCCAGCCCTGAAAACATTCAAGGCCAGGTTGGACGGGGCTCTGAGCAACCTGATCTGGTTGGAGACGTCCCTGCTCCTTGCAGGGGGTGCAGGACTAGATGACCTTTAAGGGACCTTTCCAACCCAAACCATTCTATGGTTCTGTGATTCTACGTATCTAAATACTCCTCATGCCCTACACAACTGCATGATTTGTCTGCACGCTTCAGATCTGCATTATAAGGGTTCTGTAAGAAAAAGAACGTACACATTGAACAGAAAGTTCCTGTTTTGTTTTACTTATCAATACAGTCAGAGTTTGTGCAGATTATTGTTTCATAAAAATTAAAAAAACAGTATTGTAGGAGGGCTTACCAAAACCAAAGATGTCAAAACGAAAAAAAAAAAACAGAAGTTTTTTACAGTTCTGAAAATCTGTTTTCAGTCCATGTGTTTGTTCACTTATTGAAATTCTACAGTACAGAATCTATTCCAGCTCCCAGAAATAACAGCTTATATTGTTATACAGTTTCTATTTGCAGTTTCTTCTCTATGTCAAACGTAATGATTTAATTCTCTGATACCCTTGTTAGGACACATGTAAATCAATATCATGTTTTGCCACACACTGCTTCAAAGTTTCCTTTTTGGGTAAATACATACATAGAATTACTAGAAGATCATCAAGATTTATTCAGATTTCAGATTCAAGGCAATTTTCCTTGACTTGCATGAAATGTTGATCTTGTTCGTTTTTCAAGATAGATCTTTGGACAGTTTTCAGCAACATTTTGAAGAGATTAGCGGTTTCCAACTGTGATGACTGTTCATTATATAATTTACATTCATGCTAACTTTCAGAAAAACAGAGATTTTTATAAAAGATGAGAATGTTCCAAATATTCTTCTAATTCAAATTTCAGTTCCTTCTCAGAATCACAAATTACATCATTAAAAATCAGCTCAAGTGCAAATATTGATATTATGTTAAAGAATAAGATTGACAAAAGTAAAAATTGCAATCATGACGTGCACTAAGCAACTGTGTTCCAATGCAAATGAAAGAAATAACTAAATTTCTTATCACTGCAAATTGATAGTACTCAAAAAGTAAAAGACTTCAGTTTCACATAATTTCTAACTAGGATATCTAGGAAATGGATCCCATTCTATTTATTTAAAGTCGTAAAATTAGCACAGCTCTCCTGCCCCATATCTGGTTAGTCTCATATTTTTTCTTCTGACTATGTTGAATTTCATCAGTTGTTAGCTGCCTGTAGCAAAGTGAAGCAAATAGTTTTCACTAAATGAACAAGCACATTCCATTCCATCTTGTTCTGTACTGCAACACCTGTGGTGTTTCAATCAATGACACGTGCAAATCTCCACAAGGCAGTGGGAAGAGCAAAGAGCTACTAATATAAATTAAAGGCCTGGGTACAGCACTGAAGGGAAGGTATAATCTGTATTTTTTTCCTTCTCTTCATTTTTTGAATGAGATGCAAAATACAAAATTTGTCTCTTGAGAGTCCAGACTGAGTTTCCAGGGATGACAGCTACGAGAAAATGGTTCAAACGGTCATCTAAGCACTTTTGATTACATTCCTCAAAGATAATATGCAATTGTAATTGTATTTAAGTTTAGAGTAAAATATTACACAGGAAAGCAGTGCTTTTTTGTTTTCTGAAAAGTGACTAAAAATACTAACGTGAGATTGCAGAGTTACTGCTCAGAATGTAGGTAAACATCAGTGTTCATGCATTTTCTTTGAGTCACTAATGTAACCCAGAAATCTAATTTACCAGTGTCTTAGCAGTTTTACAGAAGCAGTGCTACCCCGAGATTTTTCTCACTTCGTGATTTGCTCATCTGTTGATTTCTGCACATCTTCCTGCTCTTCCACAATCCTGTTTTTGCTTCATTCTATGCATCAAAGTTAAAAAAGAAAACTTAAGAGCCTGATATAATTCAGTTAGTCATTTCCTCCCACAAAATTAACCTGCATATGTAGGAAAAAAGTCTATCACTTTATACATATGTTCATAAAATATAGGATTTTATAGCAGGAAGATGCTACATACCTGCACTGACATACTGGCAGATTTCTTTCCATTGTGGAAAGATCGGCTCAGACTTAATCTTCATTGCATGTACTAAAAAGTTTTGCTTGCACATTCATCCAGTTCTCTGCACTAAATCCCTGCTGCCATCTCTGTTTTTATGCATCTCACGATTACCCTAAATGAGGAGCATGGTCAACCAAGCTGCCTTTGATAGAGACCATGGAGAGAGACCCTTTTCTCCACAGAAAGTAACTCAGCGCAAGCCAGACCTTCTCTTTGCAGGTTCTTATGTCTCTCCACTGATGATAAAGGGTGTTTAAAGAGACTAAGATCCTAATACTGGGACCTCTGAAAAACACCTGAAGTTAGGTGTCATCAACCTTGGCCCTAAGCACTGCTGACATACTGAAAGGGCTGCATGCCGCCGTGGCATGTCATCTCATGAAATTTCATACAAATTGTCCAATCACTCTGCAAGAGTTCATAGCATACTACAAATATCTTAAGTCTTCCAGTTCTGAAAAGCTGTCTCTTCAATCTATTATTTCAAGTAGGTTTTAGAAGAAAGAAAGCTTTGATGAAAGAAAGAAAAAGACAGACAGACATACATCTGTTTTACAGGAGTTCACCAACAAGTCTTCCCCTCACCTCCTTCTTTTTCCATTGACCTCTTCCTTAACCAGTTGAGTAGGGACAGGAACATAGATTACTAGAGAAGGATAAACCTTCACTTAATAATGGGAAGAGAAGGATATGGGAAAACATTGCTTACCTAAGCCAGAATGGCAAAGAAAAGGGTTTAAACTTCCTCTCTTTCAGCAAAAGTCACGACCTAGTGGTCAAAATGAAAGACTAAGAATATGGAGATTGTTCCCTTTCTTGCTCCAAATAAGCTGTCTGAACTTATTTATCTTTCATTTTCTATATGCCATGTTTCTGTATCTGTATAATAAAGATAACGACACTTCCTTGTAAGGTTACTGGAAAGTTTAACTCATTGATGTTTATAAAGTACTGAGTAATTCTTAGAATAGTACTGTAGAAATGTGAAATATTATTAAACTGTCAGTTTTTTTCCTATAAAATTAGACCCTTTTGTCTAAGTAAAAATAATTAGTATGACAAGAAGACTGAAAACTTTTAAGTATAACATAAAAGCTTGCTTATAATGACGAGGTTGTCAATTGACAGCACATACTGCAGAAACTGTGGTTCAAAGACTGTAGCATGACAACAAAGAATTATTTTGGCTAGCTTAGTTCACATTTGTACGTATTTCAGCATTACTATCACACATAAAAAAAAGAAAGTCCAAGAGACAAAGAAACAAATGCATCTCTGAGAAATCTTTACCAGCTTGATGGTTAAAAATATGTAGCTCCACTGCTACAGTTTTTGATAGATATTACAGGAGTCAAACTTCAGAGTTCTTTAACAGACATTCAAAACTATTAAAGCACAAGTTTCAAGGAACTGCACCCAGAGAGATGAACTATAAGAATTACAGAAGATTATTAAAGAGATATTTGATACCTGTAAGAGAAGGGGTATCTCACAGGAATTCTGGCAAGCAGTGTGCCTATGTGTTATAATAAGGAATGACTATGAGAAAAGCAGCATGCTGGGAATAAACAGAAAGTCGACAAAGATGATGAAGGGGAGATTTTGACAAGGACTTTTTCAGTCAAGCTGAGTTCCTTATAACAGAAAGTGTGTTTGAAGAAGGCAGGTTATGAGCCAAAGAGTGACATTAATGAATAACCTAGACAGGCAGGAAAAGTACCATGCATTCTTTTAACCACCTCACTTTAGACAGGAGCCATGGCAGAAACTCAGTCTGCCTCCTACCTTTCTAATCCTTAAATGTGATCATAGAAGTTAGGCAACACTACTTCTTCCCCAGCAGTGCATCACACCGTGTACTGAGGGACAAGCTAGTGTGTGAATGAGTAGTTAAAATTCCTCTCACCACATCTCTTACCTTCAAGGGAGTAAAGACCAGATGTTACCTTTAACACAGATGTATTGACACTGAGCCTCAGTCACTGTTTTGTTCTGCAGCTCCCATAGCAACTGCTATTAAGTGCTAATAATATGATTAGAAGAAAAGAAAGAACTGCTTGGATGACTAAAAAGTAATAGAAACATAATAACTAGAAACATAGTAATACACCAACCCTGATAAGAGTGCATATCTTTACACCTGATGTCCTAGGAAATGCAACTGAAAACACTGTTGATGACACAAAGGAAAAAGGAATGAAGTACATAAAATAATGCATGGTGGAATAAATACTGTTATCTCATAGTTACTGCGAGGTAGCGGTGTGCTAGACAGCAGAGTGACGAGTGTGCCTTAAAAAGGTGTAGTTCGACTGATAGATAAGAGAACTGGATGACTTGCAAACCAAGTGATCCTATCTACAAACAGAAGAAATGGAATTCCTGTATAAAATGTTCAAGCTGGGATATTTTATGATCGTACTAAAAAGGAAGAAACAGTGACAGCACAAGGAAAATAATACATGGTTGCAAAACAAAATTCAAGACTGTAATTCAGCTGAGGTCTGCTGATCCCACAAAGCACAAAAGCACAACTGAAACAACTCCTGAATGACAATGAATGACTGAATTCCAGCCCCAGTATTTCAGCTAAAATCAAGATGCAACATAAAACAGCAGAACAAGACTCTTAAATCTCTTTCTTACAGTCTGTGGGTGAAAAATGTCAAAAAGCCAAAATGGCAGCAGCTACCATTTGCGAATTTTAAACAGATAATTAAACGAAAGAAAGGCTCCTGTACACAGACAGGAGATTTAAAAGGTTAATGAAGGTATAATAAAGATGGAGATCTGACTATGAATGTAATAGTGACTTGAAAAAACAAATGTTAATGATGGGCAGGAAAGAAAGCTGAATAAAATAATTTCTGTTCTGCTCTTGCCTTCCCACTTCCAGTGCATTTTTTCTGGTCATTTATTATACATATGTACATACATAAAATATAAAAACATATAAAATTGATGTTTAAACACAGAGAGACATATCTAAAGATATTTTTTTTTTGCCACAAGAGATTGCTTCACTGAAAAGCCAGTTGGAATGTAGATATTTTTCAAAGAGAGAGTAATGTGGGATCTCAAAATGTGACCACCTCCCATGACTCATTCTGAATCAGTAAGGCCTCTAAGAGAGGATACGCATGTTTATCAAAAAACTAACAAATAGTTTTTATTTCAGCTCTTCTACTCCACCTTGCCAAGTATCCATAACAAACTGAAAGTTTATGCGGCTTTCAGTAGCTATTTTATCTTTTCTCAGTACTTTGAAACTATCTAAACATAAGGATGGCAGAAACAACTTCCATCTTATTATGTTTTATTTTTCCAGCCAGGTAACTTTGGTGGTAAGACTGGAGGTAAATACATACTTCCTCTCATTTACTTTCAATTTGCTCAAGGTGGATGGAGCAAAGTTATTTGTTTCTCCATAGTAAGATTTACAAAAGGTATGACACAGTGTTTTGGTTAACATGACAGGTATTAGGAATAGTATCTTTCGGCAAACACCATCTTAGGCAATAACTTTCATTCTTCAGCACTCTTGAATAAATAAATGCAACACATTTTGACAGTGTCAGGTTATCTTTGAGTTTCTCATCTTCCATAAAAGTATTTCTACGATAATGCACACTCTGTCTCCTATTCATGGAATATTTCAAAAGATCAAAAAAAAGTCTCTAAACTTTTCTCTAAAGCTCTAAAAACTTACATTGAAATTAATGCCTATAAGAAATTATTTAAAACAATTTAAACTGCAGTCTGGATTAATTACAAACATGTAAAATGAGGATAAGAATGCATATGTATTGGCTCTATAAAACTTGTTTACGGTATTACTGTTCTCTCTCAGACTGTATCGTACATAGTAAGCTTTGAAAGAATGAAAGCTCTGCTGAATCTAAGTACCACAGTGTCTTCATGTAGACCCTAATGTAACAAGTATTTATCCTGCATACTGTATATAGCTGTTCTTAATCAACGTAGATAACAGTTGCTTAAATCTACCTCCTCCTTCTTTCAGTAGAAAATAACCTCAGTGATAATCCTAGAAAAGGAAAGAGAAGTAAGGAGCTTTATAAAATACTTTTACTGATAGAATAGCCAAAGCACAGACTTAATCTGAAAGATCCTCTAGCTCCAGATTCAAGTGGCACTATCTCAGGGGACTTGAAAATGTGTGTTTAATTGTATAAAGCTTTTCATCAACACAAAGAGATATAACTCAGCAAAACCTGCCTGGAATTAATACATTGCGCCCAGAAACTGAAATGTGTGTGCTCACGGAAAGGTGAATTTAAGTATTTTTTGCATATTCATTTCCTTTCTAAGAGTATTTGTTTACCGAGTTGGACTCGAAAATAGGTTGGAAAGGACTTAAGGTGTTAACATTTATGTCTCCTTGCCAAAGCATCACACTGACTAAAACCACCACTAGCAATAGCTCCTCTTCCTAACCACGCCCCTTTACCAGAGAAGAGGAAAACAGCAGTATAGAAAATATAACAGCAGTCCTAATCCTCTGAATATTTTCTGCGTAGGAGGAATTTGAGATGGTGGTAGGGTTGCATACATTGCAGGAGGAGTGCAGAGTGTCCTCAATAAATTTCAGCTTTGGCAAGCATATTCTCACTGATTTCATAATTGCTGACAGTTGTTAGTTGGCTGGGCCCAAGCTACAAGATGACTGGAGTTGAGAGTAAGGGAAGCAGAGAAACTGCTTAAAAAGGGAAAAGGAAAAGAAAGGAGTGCTCTGGCAACAAACATTAAATGAATCAGTAGGAAAGCAGGATCCCAATACTGGTGATGGAAATAACAGTGGAACAACCTGTAATATGTCACTCTGCAATGTCTGGATGTGGAAGAAAAGGGGCAGTCGCCATGGTAGCATCCAAGTAAATCAGGCAACATACAGAGTGCATACGTGATCTATATACAAACACACAGAGTGAGCTTGTTATGATATGCAGATAGATGTCCTGGCCTGGGATTTAGCTAACTCAGTAGGCCATGAGGAACTACTGAACAGAACATAAGACATTGTTCGAGATAGTAAAGAACAGTGTGAGAAGGTGACAAAAGGGACACAGAGCAGTGGTGAAGGGGAGTCCTGTGAGAAAGACCAAACTGTACACGTAATTGAAGGGGAGAAATGGGGACCTTTTGTGGAGAGAAGAGTCTTGCAAGGCCATATCAAGTAATGCCATAAAAGGCCAAGACTACCTAGGTAATGGTATCAGAAATACCAAGTTTGGGTATGGATGTAGGACAGGAGCTCCAAGGCCAGCAGCTGGGGAGATATGTATTGGATCTGGCCCCTGGAGAGACCACATGTGTGGGGGACAGCTCCTGATCTATTTGCATGCATGTGTGTGTGTATCACCGCGTAACCACCAGTAAGCTCTTACCCTCTTCAGCTGGACAAGGGAGTGCTGTGTGTATTCACTGGGGTGCCACTTTGGGCACAGCTTTCTTTGTTGGTCCATGTGGCTGGTTGTGCCTCACAGCGCGGGGTGTGCATACACATGCACCTCTGTGTGTCTATGTGTGTGTGTGTATGTACACCTCTGGAACACATGCTGTCCTTGGCACAGGCTGGACCTGCAAAAGGGAATGGCAGCAAACAGACTGAGTGGAGAAATCACCTGGGCCGGCAAGTCCACCACATTAGGTCTGCTGCTTATCTCTGGATGTCCTCTGCTCCTACTTATTAACTGTGGGGTTTACACTTGGAGACGGAGAACCTCTGTTAATATAATAAAACTAAAAATCAAATTGGAAATTTAAAGGAGTTGCAGAAGTGAAATATATGTGCTCTGTTTAGCTGAGAAAATAAAATCCTTTCTTTCTCTCTCTCACCTGCCCCACCTACCATATATATGCACACTTATGTATGTTCATGTCTGTCTGTATAAATAGGTAGATAAACTAATACAGAGACAGATAGATGTAAAAGAATCAATACATTTTTGTTCAAACTCTTTTGTTCAGCCTGAGCTTCTTGCTTGAACTTTAGAGGGGCAGGACATATTTCTTTGGGAGAGGACAAAAGCTTAATGCTACAGGTGTCACTGAATGCACCACACTTATGCATAAAGTTTAGTTTTGCCAGACAGAGAAAAAAATAATTCGTATTTCTTTGAGGGTTCATTTGGTGGTAATTTTTTGGGGGGAGGTTGTTTGTTTGTTTGCTTTTGCTTTGTGGGTGATATTTTTTTTGATGAATCATTGCTTATTAATGTCGGCAGGAAGGACATGAACAATATGAATAGATCCATAGCCATGCCTCTTCCTAGTTTTTGACACTGTTTTCAAATATGTCACTCAAAACAAGAGTCATTTAATGGCAATAATGCATTTCTAATGAATTCAAATACTTTGTGATGAACACCAGCTTTCATCTCAAAGACGGTTTGTCAATAGTACAACCTTGTCAGGAGAATATCCAGGGAAATTTACTGATACCAGCACACCAAAATAATTAGGCCATCATTACTTACTTCCTGCATCTGTGCTCTTATTCTGGTTTTGCCTATGTGATTACACAGAAATGGTACTGTAATGCCCCATAACACCACTCAATTGGGAACTATACTTGTACAGTTCATAGCATGTACTTTTACATGAGAACCAAGTAAATGCTCTTAGACAGACACCCTGAGTGTCATTGTGCCTACTATAAAGAAATCAGAGGACTCAATCCACTGAAACAACTTCTTTCACAGCATATATATCTTAGCACACAGTGCTTACTCAGTGGGCAAAGCTGTCACAGCTGGATGCTCAATTAGAGATCTCTGAGGCTGCCCGCCTAAAAGTAATTTTTAACGCTGTTTCAAATGCCTATGGGATGTTTGCTTTGCTTCCTTTCCTGTCTATATAGTACAGTCTTTTCATGGAAATTCATATTACACTGTGCAAACAATTAAAAGAGATAAATAAATGGCACACTTGTAGATGCATCGAAGCAATCTTGATTTTTTTTTTCATTTCCATAGTATTAATTTCAGATATGCCTTTTATTTAAAACAGTAAAAAGAATGATTTTATAAACATTCCACCTTAAATTTAAAACTAAAATGTCCTTATGTTAATTATAATGGAATAAAATTGAGATTGTGGACTCTTATATTAAATGTATATACTTCAAACCTATGTTTTCCATTTTGCAGATGCTTACAGATGAAATTCTATTGGAGCAGGGAACAGCATTTGTGGGGGTAGCAGGAACCATATCTGTCACTCATCATGCCACTGCTGCACTGCTGCGATAGTCAACATTAAATCCTAGTGCTGGATGCTTCATGGTGTACTAAGCAATAAAGCACAAAAGAAATAAAGGGAAAAAAAAAAGTTTTCTTGTTATCCCTGTTGGCCAGAATCACAGCTGACATAAATCAGTACATCTTCACTAACCTCAGCATAGCTATGCTGAGTTATATTACCTGTTTCTTTAGAGATGTCATTCACAATGTCTTTCTACTCAGGAATACCCAAACAGATATACATGTATTTCCTAAAGCTGCATGAACAATAAAAAATACAGATACACACACATATAAGAAGTATCCTATCTTCAGAACACAATTACTAAAGCTAAGGGAAGTGTAGAGACAGACAACATGATAGTATTCTGACTATATAATTTGAAACCAAAACTCTGACTGTGAAATTGGTTTGATCTGCAGACAAATGTCAGCTCTGTGCCCTATTAAAGTTGCAATTGTTTTAAAAGGACATATCAGTGAGCCCTCAAATGTTGAATAAATGTTAATTGGAAGTCAAAGAAAATATCATGAGTAAAATAAAATATACAAAGAAAAAATACTTTCAACCTACAACACAGTAACAGCTGGATTTGAGAAAGAAAAACATTGCCAAACAGTCAGGTTCCATCTTAACGCAAGACAAGACAGATACTGGAAGACAGTTTAATTTTAATGAGCTTAATCGTGATTATTATTTTTTTTAAAGTAGCTACCATAAAATATATTGCTTTTTAAGATTTAATTGTATGATTACATTGATTGTTGTTATTAGCTATTAGCTAGCCTACATATGCTTAGCAGTGTAAAAATGCATAGGATTTACGATTGCTATACCATTGCACAGCCATGTAAAGCATTAAGGATTTGTATAATCTAATTAGAATGAGGAAATAACAATTTGTAATGTTCTATCTTTTTATTATTCATCCAAGACTAAGTATTATGAATTATTTTTTTTAAGTACTTCAATCATTTTTCTTTGCTACACTTGTACAGTTTGACAGCTGCAATTTAAAAATGAAGACAGAAGAGGGATTTGATTTTTATTTTTAATTATGGAAATGCAATCTTCTTCACATCTACTTTCAAAATGATGACTAGAGGCTATTTGCTTAAGTGAATGGTGAACAGTATGAGGAGCAAATAATCACACTTACTGCAGGTACTGTATAACTTATGAAATTATACTAAAAGGCTGCTAGATATTACTAAAGGGAAAAATCATTGGAACATTGTATTGCATATCCTACTTATGAGTAAAAATAGCATTCTGTTAGAATGCAGTAATCATAACTTGTTGTGGGACAGCAGTTATGAATTTTATGGGTATAACCTTTTCTAAATCCTGATCAGAGTTTTTTTATCTTGGCAAAATATTTTAAAATATTTTAATCCTAACAGAGATATAAACCCTGCTTATTTAAATGCACATAGCATTACCACTGTCACCAGTCTAACGCAATCCTTAAAAACCTCAAATGTAGTAATTACTAAATATTACTGGACAGAAAAAAAAAACATTCTAAGGTCAAATGATACCTAGTTCAAAATAAATTCTGGTACAATATGCCAACAAACGAAATAAACTGACATTGCCTATTCTGTGAGAAAACAAGACATGAAAGCTTGGTTTCATATGAGTCAGTGAGAAATTTCCTATTGGCACAGGCTGAGCAGCTATTTGATTTTAGGCTTTTGTCTTTTTTTGTGTTAAAAAGAGTATTCACATTTCCAGTTCTGCTAATCAGACACTTTGATTGTATGTTACTGAATTTTTCCCTCTCACACTCTTGGAGAAGAAAAGATCTGATAAACCACTTCTGAAATTGTTAACAACAAAAAAAGGCCCTCTTACTGTTCATTTATCTTCAATATACAAGTGCATCTGGAGAATCATCCATGGGCAAGAATATAATATCTATTAAATTGTAATTCTTGGCTCACTACCTATACAGACCTAATTCCCATACTCTCCAGAGAAGCTTCAGATTTAGCCTTGAAGTATAACCAATCAACCGCAATGGAGTCAGTCAATCAATGTCATGAAGGCAGCTTCAGCAACCTTAACTAAGCACTTCATTTATTTTTCAGTGGTAGAGAAAAAAGAAGAAAAAAAACCAACAGATTCCACCTTTCCATATTCCTTTCATTCTTCTTACTTTTTTAGGCCTTATTTGAGTGATGAAAAGTTTGGCTGCCTTAATGTTTTATTACAGTAAAAGTTTTGTGGTCTGGTTTGTTTAAGTATTGAAAGCAACAATAAGCCCATAAATATACTGCAAGGGGGAAAATAAACCAAAAAAACCCAAACAAACAGCAAAACCCCCAAAAAATCCAACTTGCAAATTAAAAACCCAGTGACTGCATGACCTTAGAAAGCAAAGGCTTATGAGGTGTTACAAAAAAGTTTTTTTCCTTTAGACAAAAATAATAGGATCCTCTTACATATTTCTATATATTCCTTGACAAGTGCAATTCACTAACTGAGTAATCCTCTCTTAAAACTGTGTAACAACAGAGAGAAGAAGAAGAAGAAGAATGGAATTCATCTATAAGCTTTAGGCTAATAACTTTAGATTCTCTGACTGGGAAGCTAATTTCCCTTCCCATCCAAAGGAGAGAAGACCCTCTCCAGAGTACGAACTTGGTCTTCAGAACTATGTTCTGAAGAACCCTTTCAGCTACACAGGAACTTTTCGTATGAACTCCTGGGAGGACTCACACTTCTTGTAGCATAGGACTATTAGGGCTATACATGAAAAGTAGAGCAATTTAGTAGTGGAGTTTCACATAAACATAGAAATATGAGAAATTTCTTATTAATATAGTGAATTAGTACAGATTATAGCTGTACATGCAAATAAAGTGTCATGCAAATAGTTTTCACACTATGCCCATGGTTAATATTTTACTGTATTTCAATTTATATGTTGTACTTTCACATAGAAGAGAGCAGAGATAATTTGAGATGATATATATTGACATGTAGATTCCAGGTTAGAGACCTTGAAGGCCTAGTTTTTCATTAGTTCCCCAGGTTATTCCGTTTTCTAATTTTGAGGGACTAATACAAAACACCTGTCCATATGCACAGAACAGTGTCTTCTAGCTTATTGTATAGAATCATAGAGTCATAGAATACTTAGGGTTGGAAGGGACCTTTAAAGGCCATCTAGTCCAACCCCCATGCAAGAAGCAGGGACATCCTCAACTAGATCAGATTGCTCGGAGCCTCATCCAACCTGGCCTTGAATGTTTCCAGGGCTGGGGCATCCACCACCTCTCTGGGCAACTTGGGACAGTGTGCCACCACCCTCATCGTAATTTTTTTTTTTTCCTGATGTCTAATCTGAATCTACCTCCTTCTATTTAAAAACCATTACCCCTTGTCCTATCATAACAGGCTCTGCTGAAGAGTTTCTCCCCATCTTTCCTGCAGGCCCCTTTTAGGTACCGGAAGACTGCTATAACGTCTCCCTGGAGCCTCCTCTTCTCCAGTTTGAACAGCCCCAACTCTCTCAGCCTGTCCTCATAGGAGAGATGCTCATCATCTTCGTGGCCCTCCTCTGGACTTGTTCCAACAGCTCCACGTCCATCTTATGTTGGGTGCTCCAGAGCTGGACACAGTACTCCTGTTGGGGTCTCACTAGAGCAGAGTAGAGGGGCAGAACCACCTCCCTCGACCTGCTGGCTACGTTTCTTTTGATGCAGTCTAGGATGTGGTTGGCTTTCTGGGCTGCCAGCGCGCAGTGCTGGCTCATGTTGAGCTTCTCATCCACCAGCACTCCCAAGTCCTTCTCCTCAGGGCTGCTCTCAATCCATTTTCCTCCCAGCCTCTATTTGTGCCTGGGATTTCCTCAGGCAATAATAATAATCTCCAGAAGCTAGTGTTTTAAATGATAGATTTGGTTGACTGCTACACAGTGATTTCTGTAATGAGAAGCCGTGTAGGCAGTAAGAAAGTTTCTTAACAGAATGTCTTCAAATTGAGAGTGCAAGCTCTTCCAGAGTGGGAGGAACAAGCTTTAGTATGTAACACAGAATTTTACACTGTCCTTCAACCGTTACCATCCATATATGCAATTAGCGTAACACATAGAACCAGTTTTTCTTAGTGGTACAAGTTTTAAAAAATCATCACAAATCTATTTCTCATTAATTATATCAATAAACTACAATAATTAAGAAAATTATGTCATCTCTGCATATACTGATTTACGACATTCTATACCATCTTCTTTTCTATCGTCATTTCAACTTCTATCACGATTCTTAATCCAAAATAGTCCTTATTTGGTGGGATGATCCTGCCACGTTTTAGTTTTCAGCTGTCCTATTCATCTATGCTTCATGGAGTGCATCAGCACTTTAGATCCATCTCCTAGTCTACAGTCATGTATTACTCATCTCATTTCTGTACCTTCTCTCTTGTTTGACTCATTGTCCATACTGCTGCACATTTATGAGGACAGATAAATCAGAATCTTTTGGGGCTGATGGACGATCAAGTTCAGTCACCTCTCATGATTATTTATCCCCTCTTATATGTTGATATGGCAGCTACGGAACAGCACCATTTTCTTCATTCCCAGAAGGGCAATGCAACAAAGGGGATGGAATACATCCCGTGCAACTTCAGACATTCATCTCATCTAAAAGTGGCTGTCTAAAATAGTTCAGATGAACCAAGTCCAGTAGTGCCCATTTTTCTTTGATGAATAAAGGGAGTTTAGGATGATTAGCTGAGATGTAGTCGTCTGAAGTTAAGGGAGATGAATCCAAGTTCACTTGTCCAAGGTCATCCAAGAAGTCTGAAAAAACATTCCAACTCAAATCTCAAGGTTTATAATTTGTACACTTGAACACCTGAGAAGCACAGTGATAGAATAAATTTGTCAGACTAAGGAAAAAAGGTTAATGGTGTAGTACAGTTCTTATGAACTAAAAGAAAGCTTTTAGTTTTTGTATATTACAATTAAGGAGAAAAAAAAATCTACCCTTCACAATCTTATTTGATATAAATTACATTAATCCTTTTCAAAATTCTAGAAACTATAATTATGGTTTATGTTATTAAATATAATTCTTTAAAGTAACCAGCTCCTTAAGAAAGAAGTGCATTTAAAAAGTAAGTTTACAGTTTTTAAAATCAAATACACAGATTTGAGATCGCCCTGCATCTAGGTCCATTTATTATTTTAAATAAAAATGAAGAGTCAAATGATGAATATGTGAATACTTGTATTAAGTGTTGTACAAGAAGAAGGGATCTAAATGCTATTGAAATAATTGAGTGACTGAAGGCTGAGATCTGACTCGTACAGCAATAAAGAATGTCTCTGTTACACTGAACAACACATTCTGTTGACTCAGGTAATGATATTTTATGCAAAAAAAAGTGTGTTAGTGAATCCATATTAAAACCTGATACTGGTTTTTACTGATATGTTTTATGTCTTTGTGACATTCCATGATCTAGCCCTTTGAAAATGAGTTGAACAGTGCATATGAAAGCACCAAACAATGGATGAAGATATGGCTATAAGCAAATTAAAGGAGATTGTTTCTCCTTCCATTCACTTTGATGTCCTGCTCTCACATTATTTGTTATAGTATATACTGTCATTCTCAGTTGAAAATGTGCCTCCTATTAGCATAAGGTTGAATTATTAGCCAACACAGAGTGATTTTAAATTCCAGTTCTCACTAGGCAAAGGCAACGACAACATCTAAAACTAATTGCTTTTTAAATGCATTATTTTTTTTTTCTATTTAGCTACTTTCTTAGTCCATACTGGTCAGGTTCTGGCCTGACAGGATAGTGAAACAGAATGGCTGACTGAAAATGAAAATCTCCTATGTTGTTCACATCCACTCTTAAGGACTGACATTATTTACACATATTTTTGAACAGTGTATTGTTTGCTTTGTTTGATCTTACGGATGGTTCTAATGTCCTTTCACCTGTCTTTGCTATAGAAGACAAAGGGCTGCATTTTACTTGCAAACATTAGCCACAAATAAATTCTAAGTACCTCTTTCCTGCACATCTGCTCTCTGTGCAGCTTTCAGTGCAGGGGTGTAACTTTAACAGTTAGGATTGCTATATTTTGCAAATGAGAATTTACACATGTGCAGTGAAAGCTGAGCATAGACAATTGTGATAAACCCAATCTTGAGTTCCACAAGGCATAAATTGGCCAGGGGGCCCCTACAAAGATCAAGCATCTTGTGTCAATTTAGTTATTTAAACAGTGTTTTTCCTTTAACAATAAATAGCATGTTATGACAATCCGAATGCGGGCTAACTGATAGGGGATTACATGGTAGAGCTCTTGCAGCTGTTCTGGCATCAGATTCTCCAGAATTTCTTAATGGCCAGTGTATAACTAACATCTCTGAACAGAACTTGGTACATGCTGGGGAAGCAAAGATATGACATCACTTTTTTCCTGTCACCTCTGAAATGGTTTTTAGTTTAAATATTACTAAAAAGACCAGGAAGGCTGCAACTATTCCCTCTAATAGGGCTAAAAAGGATGAAAGCTTTTTTTAAATCTTACATAGGCACAATTTAGCTCACAAAAGCAACTTAAAGAGGTTGCTCCTAAGATCTACCTTATTTTCTCATGAAGCCCACTTGTACTACAATCTGAGAATAGATTTCTGAACCAATTAAATACCTGTCTTCTCCAAACTACACTTATCAAAAGAATACTTGCCTACAAAAGGTAGTAGAACAAAAAGCAGCAGGTGCATTCATTCTCAGATCTCCAATTTCCCCCAAAAGAAAAAAAAAATGCAGTATTTCTGTACACTAAAACACTGGAACTGTTCTGGAATGAATAACATTTTCAATTCTCATGATTATTTCTAGCAACTCAAAAAATCATTCTGCTTGTATAATGAGTAATTTAAACTCATAGGCACACTCACTTCTATACAAGCTGAACTCCATCATAAGCATCCTCTTCACTTCACTTACCTTGATTTACCCTCAGAATTACTTTGAAGACTGCAATATACAGAAGTGATTAAAAGGGATTAAGAGCAAAAAGGAACCAGGTCAAGAAATATGTGTAGAAACAGTAAACAGTACCATCAGGAAGTTTTTTTAAAAACAGGTGTTTTTCTGAAATGGTCATACCACGATCTCACATGCCATATTACAAGATGTGATGAATGGTCTATAATTTCAGACTTTACTTTTCCTTGCTGTTTTGACAAAAAAATACACCACCACTACTACCACATCCAACCTTCCCCCCAAAAAAATACCCCAAACCCTAACATTTTGAAATATTAAAAGTGTTCACAAGTGTCACTTTTAGTATTACAGAATGATTGGTAATCAATAAGGTCCATAAATCTTAGGCTACACTTTCCTTTTTTGTAAAATGGATTTTTTTTCTCTCTCCCTTTTAGGTTACAATTCCTAAGCATCTTCTTCCCCTAAAAGAAAAAAGTAAAACAAGATAGAAAGAGAGAGAGAGGAGAGAGAATAAGCATAATTCAACTCTTAATTCAGGTAGAAGCATACCAAATTCCCCAGTGTTTATCAGTTCCCATTGCAATTGAAATCACCCCTAGAATCACAGTATATATGCTAACAAACACAAAGATTTTCCTAAGTATGTCTTTGTCTCTGCTGAATTTCTTGTCTCCAAGTATGTTTTTTCTCACGTATGTCACTGCAATGCAGTGAGCACTGTTTGGGAATGTACTACCAAACTGGAAAACATCTGAATTTGTAGTATGATGGATACACCCTCAAATGCAAATAGGATATTAGGCATTACAACTATTAATTTTTGACTTCATATAATTACTTACTAAGTTGAAGACAAGCAGTAGAAGAATTTGACCTTTGTGACCACAGCTGTGATTTGAACCAGTTTTTTCCAGTGGTGAAGGAAGAACAAGCAGTTTGTTATCTTTGCTATTCTTTGAAGGTCTCTTTGGACAGACTTAAGGATGTGCTCAGTAGATCTAACTACTTTTACTCTGAATTTCTGACTCCCTAATAATGAAAATTTCAAAGGTAAAGAAAAAATAGGGGGGTTATGTTTTCAAACACAGACAAAAAGGGTTCAATTCTTCCATTAACTGTGTGTCATTGACTTCTACTTAAAACTTCTTCCTAGTGTAAATAAAATGCAGTACAGACTTACAACTATGTGAATGATAGGAGGGAGGGCTTGTTTTTGCTGGTTTTACCAATCACTACTAATACAATGGTGAGTAGATTAACAGATGCTGCCAATAGTCTCTGGGGACATGCAAGTACATTAAGATGACTTTGCAATGCATGACTCCTGCTTACTATGCAATTAAGTTACAGTTTTCTGTATATAATTTAATTATTATGGATTAGCCCAAATATCAATGCACAAATAAATGCAGACTTGCAAAATGTGTATGTCGATAAAATAAACATAGCATTCTAGTAACAAGGTAGGAGTCTAATTTCCCTAAGAAGCCCATTCAATACTGCTACTCAATTGTCATTCACATGGGTAACTGAGGTTAGCTGAACTGTGCATTTATGGCTACCTCCTTTTGACAACTCCTCACTACTCTAATATGCTGTGAGAAATGCTTTTTTTTCAGTTCTCTGAAGGTGGACTCTTCTGTTTACTTGAACCAATTCCCTAGGATAACAAAATAGAAAAGCAAAGGTGAAAAGGAAGTCTATACAGGATGAATTAACTGAGGTAAGGTAACTCGTAAGCGAGCCAGCAGCCCATCACAATAGACCATAGAGTCAGCAAAGAATCTGTCACATTTATAGTCAAGAGGAAAATGAAATGTGAAGGAAACATAAAAGAAATTCTGACTGCCTACCCAGTGAGGAACAACGGATCCAAAATTAATATGATTTTCATACAGTATTAGTATGGTTTTCCTACAGTACTTTGATGTGTACCTTTTGGATACCCAAATACTGTGATCTTTAGAAACTTACTGTTCTTCCTTAATGAACATCTTACAAATGGGAACTACATAGTAACTACAAACCAAAGCATGTAGCAGCAGTCCTTTAAAGGGGGCAGGCACTGTCTCACGTTGAAAAAGAAATAAGGGACGCTAGGTTTGTTTTCTCCCTTCCTCCTTTCCTCTCTCCTTCTTTCTTTCTTTCGTTCATCCATCCTACTTACCCTTTCGTTCAAAAATTAATTATACTTGGAAGCGTGTACAGTTCAATTTGTTACTTGTCCATAGTTAGCTTTATAGAATATCATTCAGAAAATAAAAATTGCATACAAATTGATGTTTCCATTCTCACCATACCATCAAAGCCTTTGAGAGGGCAGAATTGTCATAAACCAATCAAGAAAAGGTAAGAGATTTTGATTTACTGACCTTTAGTTTATTATTACAGGCAATGTCTTAGCAATAAATAAAGTAGAACCATAAATGCTGTATAATATAACATGTTTTTAGATACCTCAGAGAGTTAGGAAAAAAAAAATAAAAGAAAATATATGGGTTCCTAGTTAAGTATTTTTATCTTGAAATATTAATATTTATATCTTTTCCTGCCTGAGTTTATACAGAGGAATGACAAACATCTCCTGGCTCAGTTGTGTTTGCAGATTAGTACCCTTTGAGTCAGAGAGAATTAAGCTCTTTCACCTCCCACAGCAAAGGTAAAGGTGATGAGTTTCTATTAATAAAGCTAATAAAATCCTTCATGGCAGTAGACTATCACAAACAAATCATGCATTTCCAGCACCACGCGTTAAGATGTTGTACATTAAAAATAAAACTGATGCAAGAAAAAAATGACTCAAACCTAAGTACAAAGACATAGAGATTTTCAGCATTGTTCTACAGAGAACAAAATGGCTTACAATCCTGTACAGCCGTTTAGGAAAAACAAACAGACAAAAAGAAACCAAGAATAGATAGGAGGGTAATACAGTCTGCAAACATAAAATAAATTAATAATTATGATAATTCATTCATCTGAGCTTATTTTCCAGCAAGTTCCCTGTTGATTTCTTAATGAGGTTAATGTGTATAATCTTTACAACTGAAAGTCTCAGAGGAAAGTTTACACTTTAGGAATAAAATGAAAAAGCACGAGACAAAATGCTTTAAGAGTAACCTAAAGTCTCACTGGGCTAGATCTAAACAAGTGATATTGTAAGCCTTAGGAGAAATTTCTACGCAAGTTGTGCAGCTCTGTGCAGTTGTGGCATAATCACATCGATGCACCAGAGCTGATGCTCAGAAGCATCTCTTTCTAGATACCTGAACCAGATTAGGATCAAAGACTAGGCAGTACAGCTCAGTACTCTGCTTCACATGATACAGCAGGTATTTCCAAAGCAAATCTAAGTATTACACACATGCAAAAACCAAATACATACATATAATCTTACAATATCAGGTAAAATGCAATGTTGATAGCTGTTTTCTTTTAAAAGGGAGAGAGTGGGAGACAGCACTTTTCACATGGCCTGGCAATCAGCCAGGTATAGATTCAACACTCATCTTGCCCCTGATGCTTCATACACACTGCACTTGCTCTTCAGGAGCGCCTTATAAAACAGCCTCAGTATGTTCTCCATTGCTGTTGTTGATTATCTATCATCATGCTGAAAATAATGCAACCTCCATCAAACACCAGAATAAGTGGCCCAATATCGTGAACTTTGCAGTGCTACTGCTGTTCTAAAATATACTGGACTCTCAGAAGTGTGAAAACACAAACTAAAGTCCTACTGTGGGACTAGGGAAATAAAAAAAATCTATTTTATTTAAAATATCCTGACTATTCCTGCCCTAATTCTGACATCTGTGATAATGAGTATGAGCATGACTCTGATTCTGACTCTGCTGGGTATCTTGTCCCAAAATGACAATTTGTGACATGGAGAACAGGGAAGCAACGAGGGAGAAAAATGTATCTTTAAATGCATAATTAATAACATAACCATGAAGGACACTGCGTCATAAACATAAAAGCTACCAAGTAGGTATTGTTTCCACCAATATTACTGTAATACATAGTGTACAGATCCAATAGATTAATTAAGTATGATCCAATGGAAGTTGTTTTTTCCACTTCTACACCAAAACAACTCTCATACAGCTCAGGTGGTATTACTAGGACTGTGAGAGACTATACAGTAACTCAGAAACACCACTCCACATCCAAATGAGATAGCGAAATTGTGGAGCAGCAAAACATAAGATTAGAAAGTTTTCTTACTGTAGCAAAAGAGCTACAACCTGACATCTATTTTTTTTTCCTTCTTTCAACAATAACAGTAGCTTTCACTGTTCCAGAAACTCAAATACTTGACTGTTCATTCCTCAAATCTTAGATTTTTCAGCCTATCTTTTAGTTCTCTCAACACTGCTAACAAACAATAGTTCATAGCAAAGCAAGACTTTTCTTTGAAGCATCAAATGTTGTGTGGATCAGGACTTGGTGTTCTGACTCATGGCTGTTGAAAATGTAATAACAATATTTTAAAAACCCTCTTAAACAGAGGCAGAACAGGCCTAAATCTGGAAAAAAAGATGTAACTATGATATAACAACAGTGTTCTTTTCCAAGAGTGCCAGTGTGTTGCCAATAATTTATTAAAATTTTAATGATATACTTAAATGTCATATTTGTCCCTCTTGTTAAAGAGTTTGGCACTTCATCTTCTTATAAAATCAATTCTTACAAATGTGAAAGAGTAGTACTCACAGAAAGCTATCTGTCCAGTCTATAAAAAAGTAAGAGATTTATAATCTATATGTTTCCCAAAGGAAAGTTGCTAATCTAAAGATACAGGAACCACAGAGCTATTTCTGACCATGCCTCATTCCAAAAACTATGAAGGAAACATCTCCTTCTGCCCATCCTACACCTTGGACAACTATGCAAGATTTTATCCAAAAAAAAAGATGTATCTTCCTAATACTGGCTGATGATCAGATTGTGCTGGAAAAAAGGCACTGACAGGCTGTGAAAGGCAGCCACCTGCCTGTAGAAAAGCAAAACTGGATATTCAAAAGTAAGTGTAATCACAGATAGTATCATTTTGGATTAGAGAAAAGATACAGGAAAAAAAAAAAAAGAACATTGATGTTAAAATGAAAATAAAAATACAACCTAACAAGCCCAGAGCACTTTCTCTTCTTTATGTCTGGAATTTCAATTAAAATTTTTAACAGAAATAAGCATGACATCAGACTTGTAGCTATTACAGTAGGGCAAAGCAGAGCAATGCTTGTTTGATACGGTATTAGTAAGTTAATAACGTGATAAATCTACTTATTACTTAGCATTAATCCCAGAAACTATTGAGAAGCACTTGATAAAATCTGCCCTTAGAGAAATGACTTTCTCCTTGTTGGAGAAACGCATCTACTTGGGTTTGAAAATGGCGTCTGATCCGCTAATCTGACAATTCAGAATGAATTGGTCTCTCAGGTTTTATATACTGATAAATCTACAACTGCTGGGCTTTCAGTACCCTTCTCATTTTTAAGTGTTTTTGAGATGAATCAATGCACATTTGGACAGATCACTCTCTCTCTTTCATCTTGATTAATCCATTAAAGTTAATGCTTTAGACCTCGTCTGCAGCAGAATCTCCTTGAAAACCTGGGAAGGTAAGTTAATCATGGAAGCAAGGTGATGTCACATCAAGTCCTTAATATCCCCATTCTGATAACCTGATTAGTAGACTTAAAATGTTAGGGAATTATTTTTAAGACCCAAGGATCTGAGTTTCCAATTTAAACTTTGCATTACTGACTGCAAGAAGTAGATTACTTTTGTCAGCTGTGTGAGAATACAAAAGGAGTTCAACTAAATGAGTAGTAGACTTCAGTGCAATGTACAAGCAGTGAAGAACATATTTATTCAAGTAACATTTGTAATATAAATATACTTTACTGACATAAAGCAAGTATAAAAATTGAGAGTCCTATCAATGTTAAAGATATTTACTGACACACAACAAACACATCAAAATAAAGTGTGTAATTACAGGACTATCCCAGTTTTTGTCTCTGCCTTGCCACAAATGAACCTAATTTTCCTTCTCCTTCTGAACATGTTCAACTAAAAAGTTTTCAGTACTGCACAGTAGTATTGAATATATGACAAAATGACTGATAAGGCAATAATAAAATGTGATTAATAATTATAATAATGTGTTTATAACACAGGACTCTTTTGCAAAATATAAACCACAGATATCAAAGAAGCCTAGAGCAGCCACTTTCTGCATCAAGTAGTGTTTTAAAATTTAGGACACTTCAAAGAATGTTTTTAGTCTACAGAAAATACTCTGTTGGAAAAAAGACACTACATTTTTATAAGGAGCTATTCAGGCTTAGGGAAGACACTGCCCATCTTTATGAAACCAATGATGCACTCAAGTGGATATTGCCTTGTGTGAAGCTTTTATTTCTTCAGATATTCTCTTTAGGTGAAATCAGTGCTTTGGGTAAAGCATAAGCATATATAAACACATGTAATTTCCTACAAGTTAGAATTAGAACAAGAAAGCATACAAGAAATATCTTTCCAATTCTAACTCAGTAGTTGTTTTAAGGAACTTTATCTCTTACCAGTAGCTGGAACAGAAGAAAGACATACCACACTCGAAGGAATTTCACAAGTCTCAATTATAAATACAGCCAGTATTCTTAACATTGCTTTGTTTTTATATTAATAATAGAACTCTCTCCATATGCACACAGGAACAGTTGACTACCACATCAGTTATAAATGAATGGATTAATTTTACTATTGTGAGAAGTCTTGATGGATGAAGGAATTAAAACCATCATATGCCACAAAAATCTGGAGCGTTAAATTCTAGTCATCAAAAAATCCAACATGTTAAGTTGTTTCAGTTGGAACAGGATTTCATCCCTAAATTTAAAAAAGTTCAGAGTCATTCTTGTTCCTTTTAAAAAACCCCAAATCTACAGAAATTCACATTTACCTCACTAGAACCTTATTGGTTTTTTCAGTCATCTGAATAGTGGCTGGTCTCTAAGGCATTTTGTTTATGCATTTTAAAGCACAGAGGTTACTGACGTGTTTCGGTGGAAATATGCAGACTATGATCAGCACCTGAGTCACAATTGTAATAAACAATTACGAAAAGCACTGAGAGGCCTAGTAAAGAGAAAAGACAAACTGTTAAGAAAACTCTTCCCCTGAATAGAAATCAGCAGGCGGGAAGAATCCTCTGAGACCTGCAGTAACTTCTCAGTGCAAATAGTTGGGATTTACGATTTTGTAACTCTTGTTTTGGAGTTCACCCCCTTTTCCATTGATTATGGAAATTTACGTCAGGCAATCCTTGGCACAGGGTAACTCTCAGTGAAGTCAGGCTGACATACTGAGAAGTAGCACAACCTCAGATCTTAGGTTCCTCCAGAAAACGAGGAATACCTAAACAAATGATTTGTGAAAAGTTTAGTGTGACTTGTCTAGAATGATTTAGAAATTTCTGGCATTGATAGGAATAAAA
This sequence comes from Ardeotis arabs, assembly GCA_011801015.1. Lineage (NCBI taxonomy): Eukaryota > Metazoa > Chordata > Aves > Otidiformes > Otididae > Ardeotis > Ardeotis arabs. The sequence continues at coordinate 6,544 of JAAGAY010134734.1, read as the reverse complement.
TTCAATTTTCCCGTATATCATTCAAGAACCATACCTTTCTGCAAATCATCTGCTTCTTTAATTCACCACTGAAGGTTTAACATCACAGAGAATGATCTCTGACAACGCTGCCTGCTCTGACCACATGACAGTGTCTGCTCATATAAGTACAGCCTTGCCCAGCCGATTGTACAGACAGCTCTGTCTCAATTTTCCAGCTCAACTTTACCACCTTAATGATATTGTTCTAGCACCTTTTCTTCAGTCTGACTTCCTAAAAACATGGTATTGCAGAATAACGCTGACTGAACATCCCTGCTGTTAACATTTGAACCCAAAAGTTATTCAGTTGATTTTAAAGAAGGTTGGCAAAGACCAACAAATATTTCTATGAGTGCTGGGAAAACAGTTATGTGTGTGGTTGAAGGAAATGCTGTGTGCCCTTATAGAAGAAAAGGTGGCAGGCTGAGCCCATCACGAGGCGTGACTTGATTGGAAACCATGCTCCACAGGTCCATGGCTTGCTAGTAATTTTACTATTTTTGGATGGAGCAGGAAAGCTAGCAATTAGAAAAATGAGAAATCCCACTATATGACATCAAATCAACATGAATGCAGAAGAATGATAAGCACACTTAGCATCTTTATCAAAGATCTCAGCCTTCTGAACTAACTAACAGCACCTGTAATGTGGACGGTCCACATCAACATTGAAATAAAACAGGCCCAGGGAACATTTCTTAGTTCTAAAGTCAGGTGGCATCAGCTTAGATCTTCTCTGAGCCTCATATAGTAAGGAGAGGGATCCAAGGCAAAGTTATTATTTATTAATGTTCTTTTATTTGTTTGTTCCATCTTCTAGTTTGAAGTACCTGAAATAACGGGAGGGTGGACTGCAAGCACTCACAGTAGTATTTGTTTTAGCATGCAACCACTTGTGTGCCATGCCCTGGGATAAGACATGACAGCACATGGGAATATTTGATGGTAAAAAGCATGCTGAGAGAGAGAGTGATCAAAAACTGTGGAGGCAGTCAACTTTATCTTGTTCACACTGCTCCTTTGGGAATAGCCCCTGGCATTTACACCCTCCCCAGACCACCAGTGTGTCAAGGACCACACTAATAAGTGGGATGGATGAGCGCAGGCCAGGGCTCAAGCTGGTGCTCTGGCCATGTTTTACTTACTATAAAGATCCCTGCCATAGAGCCAGCAGGATGTAGAACTGGGAGATGGACAGAGGAGCTGGATGAAGATGAGAAATTGTCCAATGGGTTTCACTGATGTTGACTAACAGGAAAAGTTTGGAAATCATAAATATATTTATATGGGAATATCCTTCTACTAATTTTCTCCAAATTAAGCCCATATGCCTATTTCTCTTCAATTTGACATCATACCAAACTGTTTTATTAAGCTCTTACTATTGCCCTTTCTGCTCACTTAGTTACCATCTTCTCTCCACTGGCTTCTCCCAGTTTCCCCTCTTTCCTACCCATTTCTAGACTCATGCTTAACAAAGCAGAACATATTATTTCCCTAGTCTCTTTCTTGGAAACAGATGAACCATATGTAGCCTCAGGCAAGCAGCTGGAATTAAAAAAATCAGTCCAAAAGGATAAAGTTCAGTAAAGTTATAGACAACCAAAACCAAGAAACAATCTTTATGTTAGACAACTTAAATAGTATGCTAAAAGATGTACATATAAGCCACATAGCGTAATGCACACTCAAAATAAATAAATTAAAAAACCCAAACTCCAACTATGCCTGACATCCTTTTGGCAATATGGTCTGGATGGAAAGATTTATACTTTTGAGACTAAAATTAGCTTAGAAAAACAGTTGCAAAAACAGCAATGGGGAGCACATTCTGAACTCTTACCAAAAAATAAAAGAAAAAAAAAGGCAGAAGGAGATAACCTAATCAAAAGGAAAAAAAAAAAACATTTCCTGCTTCACAGGGCGCCTAACACTCTGAACCCTGCCCTGCAATTCTTCTGATGTCCAGGGACCTTTGGACACTGGAGAATAAATAACACTCATTTCCTCTACAGCATGTTGCTGGATGTTCCACTAAATAGGAGAGAGATGTGGCAGCATTGACATAAAAATTGAGATAACTTACTCTAAAAAAAGGAGGAAGAAAAAACAAAAAAAAAGAAAGGATCTTGTTAAAAGCAAAAAATCAATTATTCTTTCCTTTTTCACACAGTCAAGTTATACAAAAGAGGGAAAATGGAAGTATATTTTTTTCATTGAATCACAGAATCTTTAAGTTTAGAAAAGAACTTTAAGATCATGAAGTCCAACCATCAACCTAATACCACCATGTCCACTAAACCATGTCCTGAAGTGCGACATCTACATGTTTTTTGAACACCTCCAGGGATGGTGACTCCACCACTTCCTTGAGCAGCCTGTTCCAGTGCCTGACCACTCTTTCAGTAAAGAAGTGTTTCCTAATATCCAGCTGAAACCTCCCCACAACTTGAGGCCATTTCCTCTTGTTCTATCAGAAGTTATTTGGGAGAAGAGACCAACAGTCGCCTCCCTACAACCTCCTTTCAGGTAGTTGTAGAGAGCCAACTACCCTCAGGTAGGGTCTCCTACCTGAGATGTCTCCCCTCAGCCTCCTCTTCTCTAGACTAAACAATCCCAGTTCCGTCAGCTGCTCCTCATAAGACTTGTTCTCCAGACCCCTCACCAGCTTCATTGCCCTTCTCTGGATATGCTCCAGCAACTCAACATCCTTCTTGTAGGGAGGGGCCCAAAACTGAATACAGTATTCAAGGTGCGGCCTCACCAGTGCCGAGTACAGGGGCACAATCAATTTCCTACTCCTGATGGCCACACTGTTCCTGATGCAAGCCAGAATGCTGTTGGCCTTCTTGGCCACCTGGGCACCCTGCTGGCTCATTTTCATCTGGCTGTCAACCAGCACCCCCAGGTCCCTTTCCGCAGGGCAGCTTTCCAGCCACCCGTCCCCAAACCTGTGGCATTGCATGGGGTTGTTGTGACTGAAGTGCAAGACTTGGCACTTGGCCTTGTTGAACCTTATACAGTTCACCTCAGCCCATTGGTCCAGCCTGCCCAGATCATTCATCTCAGCCCATCAATTCAGCCTTTCCAGATCACATATGGATCACATCATATATTCCAAATACATAAGACTGCTCTTCCTAAAGTATTGTGAAATTGGCTGGTACAATCATGTGCTAAACTCAGTCTCATATGGTAGCAAAACAAAGATCTGGGGGAAGATTTTTGTAAGGGCTGGAAAATATTAGAAAAAAATCCATGTGTTTTAATATCTATGCAACATAAGACAACAATTTAAGCTCAGATTAAAGAATGCAAGATTGTTACAGAAGTAAGGAATTTACAGTCATCACTGACTTGCACAAAGTAATGACCTGAGTTTTAATGCACTGCTTTTAAACCTTTAAATTACTAGCTTTGTGTCACTAGCTATGGAAAAAACTGAAGTGCTGAGCAGCGGCCTGATTGCATATGATAAATACTAAGTTGCTGTACATTAAAAAATTAAAAGAAGTCAGGAAAAAAGTGTCAAAATTAAACCATCCATATATAAAGCTATCAAATTAATGGAACATCTGAAAGCTAAAACACTCCAGTAAATGAGACAAATCTGTGTAAGTAAGTGTGAATTCTTCATTTGATATCTAAGATTCAAACAAAAGAACTTCACAGCTGCATCAGTGCTCACAAATGGGTAACAGAAGTGAGAAGAATTAAGGGATGTGTTATTTATTGGATTTAGTGGTTATACTTACATTGCTAAAAAAATATTTAACTCTATTATATCTTTAAAAAAGTGTAGCTTACTTTTCACAGCATGCCAATGAGACATAGGATGGAAACAGTCTACATGCTCTGTTTTCATTGTCTCTTTGGCAATCTGCATTTTTATGAATGCACTAAGACTACCTCATAAACCAGATGGCATTACACAGTGAAATTGGTTTAAGTCGATTAAAAGATAGGAAAGACTATCTGTAGTATTAGAGAAATTCTGTAATAGTGCATAAATGGTAATAGCTGGGCAATTGCAAATATTTTATCTCAAAATACTGCCAACTTTGTAATTGTTGCAGGATATGAAAGTACATATAAGAAGCTCAGGGATGAGTAGAGGCATTCATGTAGAGTAAAAAATGCTATCATCTCTAAGTCGTATTCTTATACTTCTGAGTATCAGAAATAATTTAAAAACTAAAATCAATAGCAACAAAATCCCCTTTAAAAACTATAATGCAATAAAAACTTTCAAAATATATATAAAATATATTTCCTGTAACCTAAGTTTGAAAATAAAGTGAAGCCATTTGTTTTGAGAGGTAGGAACTACCCCATTCACCTCCATACGGCAATGTTTCCAATAAGCTATTATTATATTTTAATAGCTTGATTCCAAAAATTTTCCCTGCTTGTCAAAGCATGGAAAAAAAAGCAAACATACACTAAAAACATCCATTAGGTAGTGTGAATAAAAATTGTAATGCTATATGAGCAATTCTTACAAACCACTAACAGACAGGAAAGTAAAAAAGAAGATCAAGGGGAAAGAACATCCCCTCCATAAAGGAGGAGCATCTGAGAAACTGACTCTCTTTCCTCTGCACATCACATCAGGTGAGCATTATGTATATAATTATTATAAGTGGGGATGGTATTACTTAATTCTTGTATACTGTGTTCAAAATAGTTGAATGTCAAATAATGTTTAGACAATTTATTGTTTTAAATACACTCCTATAATGTCTTGTCCTGATCCACAATTGCTTCAGAGATGCCATTGACTACCCTGTTATATGTGTAATGACAAAGCACACAGCAAGTTCCATTTCACACAGTATACTGTTGTGAATCTTGCTTTCTTTTATCTTACTATTACATTGATCATCATTATTTATTAATTATTTCTATAGTCTATTTTAAGTAAGTTCAAGACAAGCATTAGAAAGGTCAAATAAGGAATCTGAAAAATAATGAATGGGGCTCCAGAAAAATCTCAGAAATATACCTGAGATTTCAAAAAGATAAACAAGTTCATGTCTTCCTGCCTTTTTGAAAACATGCAGAAATAAGCTATTATATTAAAGAAATTAAATGTTGAGAGAAACTTTTTTATTAAAAGACAATCTAATTGGAAAATATTCTATTTGGTCTGTTGCACAACAGCATTTTTCAATCATTAAAAAATTCAAATGTTTCTAAAAAGTATTTTTAAGAATTTGTGCTTTTTTTCTGCATCATAACCTTAAAGTAATTTTAAAAAGCTAGTGCTTTATATACTGACTGACTGCAAATAATAACTAAAAACTTCATACACATTTGTTCACATTGCAGAGGTGGTTGGACATGAAACAGTATTTGTGAACTCACATCTGCCTTCTCTGTTTATAGACCACCTTTATCTTTCAGGCTTCCACTTTATAAATTCAAGGGGCAAGGGAGTTAGTAGTTTTGAAAGATAAATTCTAAAAGGGCAGAATACTTTGAATTACTTTGAATATATTTTCTATACAGGGAATATTCTCCTGAAAAACCTAAATCAAAATAATAGCCCCCCAAAAGCTCTGAGACTGTTTCTTACCAAATCCCTCATAAAACATATAAATATTTGTCACACTCACATTTTCACATTTTTGTAGCACTAGACAATTGCCTTTTGTCTATGATGGACTTTTGATATAAAAATGCAACAAAAATAAAGAAACTAAGTAAAACAGATCAAACTTGTTTTAAATAGAACCCTCACATTTAACACCTTTGTTCTCTTGCTGTCTGTTTTGAAACCTTATTTGTTGCAAAGATTGAGAGGAAAAAAAAACACAAACCAGGAAAATAAAAAGCAGGGAAACTAACTGGCAAAGACATATTATCAGTAATCATGTTTTGTTAGTAAATATTCAATTTGTGCTCTAGACTTTCAAGCTATTTTACAAACATTTCTTGTTAAAACATTTTTATCTGCTCTACAGATTTACATGTCAACACGTGCCAACACATATGGTTCTTATCAGCCCATGGTACATTTGTTTAGTGGTTCCATCAGCCTATGTAGATGTATATAACGATAATTGTCAACTCTCCCCGACACAGCCATTTTTGGATTGTATTTTCTTGCTGTTCACAGCTCAGGACCCAATCCTGTTAATAGAAGTTTAATTTGTTTAAACATTTTTAAAATTAGAAAGAAAGACCACTCCCTGTTAGCAGAAGTATGAAAATGAGTCTTTGCTCAAGTAAAATTGTTTGATTTCTGAGAACAGACCATGACCAGCCCTGGTAAATCAGCTGAGAAGTAAGAAAGAGTGTTGTTTCTGATCCTCCTAATTAATGAAGACCCAAAACAAAAATCACAGAATCACAGAATCATAGAATCACATGGTTGGATGGGACCTATAAGATCATCTAGTCCAACCGTCTTCCCACAACCATTGCTGCCACAGCTACTAAACCATATCTTGTAGCTTCTCATCAAGCCGCCTCTTGAACACTTCCAGGGACGGCGACTCCACCACCTCCCTGGGCAGGC
>JAAGAY010134733.1:0-62176 GCA_011801015.1 Ardeotis arabs | reverse complement strand
AAAAAAAAAAAAAAAAGACATGTCATATCCCAGCTATCCTGCCAAAATCCCCCAACAGCTTCCTCGCCGTTTAAGAGCAGAGCATTTTAAATATCTTTGCGGAGTCTTGTCTGTTTGTCTGGCAGATGTCTGCAACGTACTGGGAGCTGCATTCCTGCTCAGAATGTCAATAAGATTACAGGTCTTTAAATATTCCCATTACATTGTATTTACCTACATGCTGATGAAAATAAATAGGGAGCATTTCTGCTGGGCTTTTTCCTAGCAGGTTTTTTTTTTTCTCCGCATCCCATGAGCAGGCTTAACATTTTTTGCCGTGTCAGTTAAACGCGCAGGTTTCCACTGATCTAGCGGCGAGTCCGAAGCACACATCTGTTAAACTAAAAGGGCAATTTCTGGCTAATAATACATATATATATTTTTTTTTTCCTCCTAGAACATGTAACAGAAGTCTTACCCACCCAGGTTATTCAGCCCCCAGCACCCTGCCCCGGGATGGGTGCCCCGGGATGTCCTCAGCCCCGGAGCCTTTGGGGGAAGGCAGGGTCTCCTCCAGCAGCAGGGAAGAGGGGAGCTGGGCTTTGGAGGGGTGTAAATGGCCATTTTGGGGCGCACGGGGAGCACAGTGAGGAGGAAGGAGCAGCCCTGGGGCCGAGGGGTGGTCGCGGCAGGAATTAGCCGCTCCACTTTTTCCGTCCGCCACAAAGACTTCATTCCAGAAATTCATTCAAAATCGACATTCATAAAACAAAGCCGTTCTTCAAAGCTCAGAACCCCCCCACCGCCTCACCCTTCCCCTGCCCCCTCCCAGGCCTCGGCGCGGGCTGAGCGGTTCTGCCAAACACCCGGCGACCCCCGGCTTAGATCTCGGGTGCCAAGAGCCAACCCAACGTTCTGGCTGAGTAAGAAAGCCCTTAAAAGCGGCGTTTGAATTCGCAATGGAAACGTCGACAGACCCTCGCCGAGAGCGGCGCAAGCTCCGCAAAGTCAATCCGGTAATTGATCCTGACTTCTACACGGAGCCACGCGCACGGGGCTTTGTGCGCTGGGCAGCGGTTGTTAATATAGCTGCTTTCACCTGAAACAAATGAGGTCTAATTAGATTAATCTGTAAATCAGTGCTCACCAGTTGTATGATTAATGAGCGCTTTGCATTTCTCCGAGATCAGATGAATGGATTATTTGAAGGGATTTAATAGGAAATAATAGATTTCCTCATCTGCGACGGGGCTAGCGGGGATCCCGCGTCTTCGGCGCGAGCCTTCCAAGGGGGAAGGAGGAAGCGCGGGTGAAGAAATTGCCATTTTTTTTTTTTTCCAAAGAGCCGAACTTCTGATCGTGCGGGTGTCAGATGGACACTCTACAGCTGTTCTGGAACCATGTGTCAACATTATTTACCAAACTAATGTGATGATAATTACGGCATAAAGTACGGGGAGAAAGCAGGCGGGCAGAATGGACATACATACTTAATGATTTTATTCTCCCGCATTCAAAATCAGCAGGAGCCGAGCCCGTCGCTGGAGACGCGTTGAAGCAGCAGCGCAAGCTGTCTGTGCGGGATCCAGCGAGGACTGTACGCGGCGGCCTGCATTCAAAGTAAAAAATTAATTTACAAATGGTTTTCAGGGTTCCCACCAGATGGAAGAGCAATGAAGTCACGAGCGGTCCTCCACCGCCGCTTAACCCTTGCGCCGCCGCGCCGCGGCGGGAACGCGGCCAGCCGGAAAAAATCACAACCTGAGGCCCCGTTCCCAGTTTATTTTAAAATGGTTACTTTCAAACCGAAACACCTGTACTTTTACTGCTGGCTGAGCCGGACCGCAACATCACACGCAGAAGGCAGCTGTGTAACCGGAGCCTTCGCAACTGGTTCGAATTAGAGAAACATTGCTTTAAAAGAAAGGGAGGGGGCTTGGGAACGCGTTTTTCAGAAAGGCTTTTATTCCGAGATCAAACCTGAATCTTTAAAGAGTTTCTTCCCATCACCTTTTGCTCCTGCTGAGCGCTGGCTCTCTCTACTGCGCGTCCCACCGACACGGGTAAACCCACCAGTTAATTTCTGAAAGCCGGCGAAAGCCGAGGGGAAGCGGGTCCCGGCAGTGCCTCCCCGTCGGGACGCATTTACCCCTCCTAAACCGTCCGGCGGGGCGGCATCGCCGAGCGCAGGCCGCGCTGCCGTCACGTCCGACTCCCTCTCCGGAGAGGTGACAAGCTCACTTTTCACCAGTGGTTTGGCCAAGACCACCTGTACCCCCTGCGTGCGGCGGGGCCGGCGGAAGATCCCAGGACACCGCGCGGGGTGGCAGGGCCGTGCCCCAGGCCCCGGCGTCCAAACGCCTGGGGACGGGAGAGGGAAGGCGGGAGAGAGCGGGCGAGTGGCCATGTCCGTGCCTCGGGGACGGTGGGGACAGGGGACGTGGGCAGGGCCGCGCTCGGCCCTGCGGCGGTGCCAGGCCGCTCCCGGGACGCGCGGCTTCCCAGAAAGGCTTTATCTCTTCGTGAATTGAATTCTTCCGGCGGCCTGCGAGCAGCAGGAAGGCTGAACTTGGACGGGCTCCGCGGCTTTGCGCAACGCTGTTATAAAACATTCGCTGTGGTCGAAGCCAGAGTTCGGATGTGTTCCTAGAGCGAGCCGGAGCATCCCTCCCACTACTTTTTCACAGGGGGGATATCAAATCCATGGATGAGCACCAATTTTTATCGGAGGAAGAGCGATTTATCCTTGGGGAGATGCGCAGGCCTTTCTCTCCGGCCTCCTGGAAGCCCTCCGCCGCCTACTGGGAGCCGCGGGACGGGGAGCGAAGCCGGGGGCCTGGGGACGCAGCCTGCAAACGGCTTTTCTCCCTGGCTTCGTCCCAACCCTGAGCTGCAACACCACGGCCTCTGGAATTCGGGTTTCGGAGCTGCGCGGTGCAGTCGAAGTGCCGTCGCGGCGCGCGAGCAGTGATGCTGGGGGATACCGGGATACTTATCCACGCTCCCCAAGGCCAGCTCTGTTAAACGGCCGTGTACGCTGCTCTAAGAAGATTTGGATTTTTTTCCCCCCACATTTTGTCTAGTAATATTGCAAAGACCATAATAGGACGAAGAATTTCTTTCTCATCCCAGCCCTTTCAATATCTTTTGGGATTATCCCGAGGCTCTGCAAAGTGACCTGACCTCCAGTGCCTGGCGCCCCTTTTTTTTCTCCTTCTTTCTTTTTTTTTTCCTTTTTTTTTTTTTTCTGTAACTCTGAGCTCATTTGAAAATTCCAATTTCTATAATAATTTGATGCAGCTGCTAAGATGTTCTTTCCCTTTTGATCACTGTTATTAATGATGTGCTGTAACATATGCAACGCTAGCAATCCCAGCTACTATTTCTTACAAAGATCATTTTGTACTTCCCCCTCGCTCGCTCCCCGCTCCCTCCCCCCGCGCTGATGAAGCTCATATGGTTTAGGAAGTTCATCTCAGAGTTATTAGTCTAAGAATTAGGAAATGTGTGGGCAGCTCCTCTGCGGTAGAAAAGAAATTGGAAAAAAGAAACCATTCCCCTTTATTCCCAAAAGAAGGATCTTGGCTTTATTTTCGGTCGGGAGTTTACCATTAAATATTTTATGGTTCATTCTCAATGTCAGCTTTTGTAACTCTTATTTGCAACGATGTTTTGATAAAGCTGAGGCTTCTAGCTTATTATTTTTTTTTTAATTTCTTCAGTGCTACCAGACCAAATTCCGATCTCGCTTGTGTAAAGCAAACGCCAGGTAACTCACGGGAGTCTGCGGATTCGCCCCAGGTTGACAACAACGAGCGCCACCAGAAATTGCAAACCAGGAGCCGAATTTGCTCCCGCTCCGAGGAATTCAAAACCAGCTCAGTTCAAATCAGCATATTTACACCTGCGCAACGCAAGGGACCGACGCGATTTGGCCCTAAAAACGTGTTTAAAAGCTGCAATGACCCACTTCTGCCAAAGGGGATGTGGGGCTCGCTGGGGGCTGCGGGGAGCGAGCGGAACCCGTCCGGCCCTCGCACGGGGTCTTCCCAACGGACACCCCACGTTCGCGCTCCGCGGTTCGCAGAGGCGTTGGCTCGGGGTGCGGTTGGGGTGGAATTTTGTCGCCGGGTGCATGTGTGCGCGGCCATCGGGTAGAGCTAAATGCACAGAAGGAGCTACATCATTTAGAGATTGCACAATTTTTATATTTTTTTTTAATTTGCCCCCTCTTGCTCCTCATAATTTGTATATAAAAAGACACGAAATAGAAATTATTCACCCCACACTGGAGGTGGGTCCATCCCAAGGGGACAGGAGGCACCCGAGACGCTCAGGGGGACGTGAGCGCAGGAGGGGCCGCTCGGGGCCAGGTTCAGGGTGGAATTTTGGTGTCTGGCTGCCGACTCAGCGCTAACACCCTGGTCCATCTTCACCCCACATCCCCCCCCGCGCTCGCTTTCGGAGCGAAACGCTGCTCCAGTCACCCTGCGTCCCCACCCTCGCGCCACGGCGCCGGGCACGGAGGGGACCCGAAGGAGCGGGTGGCATCGGCTGGCACGCACAGGACACCCGTGGCCAGGACCGGAGGTGACCGGCTTGCCAGACCGCTTGCCCCCTTTCCGTTTGGCTCACCGTTAATCTGAATGCGGCAAGCTCAATTATTTTTTGTCTTGCAGCACGGGAATAAAGGGAAAGGGGAGGCATGGCGGAGGGCGTACGTACTGACGAGCACGGCTAAACGGCTTTTTATTCACGAGCCTGGCTGCAGAAGTTTTCATGCCCTACATTTCTCCTCCCCCCAGATCGGAACGAAGCGACCATGCGAAAATAAACCAGGCTGCGATTTTTCTCCTTTCGTCTTTTTTTTTTTTTTTTTTCTTTTTTTTAATTGCTTCGCGATACGGGCAAAAACAGGTGCTGAAATGTGAAACCCTGCTGAGGGATTTCCTCCGCAGAACAGCTCGGCGCTAGCGCGGACCTGGAGTCGGAGGCGCTCCCAGCGCCGCGCGCTGAGGCGGCTGCCTCTCCCGCGGAAAGGGGCTCCGCGCCGCTGACTGTCAACAAAATAGCACACTGTCACTTTAAGAAAAAATAAACTCAAATATGAACTACAAAAACCCTGCCATTTCCAGCCTGGGCTTGATTAATGATTTTTCTATCTAATAAAAGGTTCACAAACCATCTGTTTTTCTCCCTAATGCCTTGCCCAAAGGTTTTTCGTTCCTATTTCAGGCTTGGGGCCAACTGACATTCCCCTCTTTTTTTTTTTCCCAGCCTTGTAAACAAACCCTTCTCTCTTTTTAATCTTCCAGTGCTGTTTCCTACCCATCGTTATGCATATTCATTGCGAGTAAACATTTTTAGTGTCTACACTTAATCTCTTCCACTGGCAATTACTGTTCTATGCTGTTTTGTAATGCAGAAGGGCCAACGCTTTCCCTTCTAATAACAGCTGGGTCGCAGATGGGGCCCGCAGTCATTGTAGAAAATAAAAATTTACAAGATGCCAGTGGAATTTATTTCAGTTTTATGGAGTCACAGGAGGAACCTTTCCGTTATCCGCCTTCAGTGAAATCCGCAGGCGCGAGGCGAGCTTTTGACATTTAATCAAAGGGGGGTTCAGGTAGGGTCTGGAACGACCCGGGGAGGAAAGCAGGTGGATCGTATTAGGCGATGCCACGGTTAATTTATTTAGAAGTGATTGGCTCTGATGCGCGCAGCCAATATTTGACATCGTGTATATATCTTGTTTAGCATCCCGCTTCTAAACGGTTACCGCCGTCGGGGCGCCGAGCCGTCACCGCGGACCGAACCAGGTGTTGGGGCTGGTGGTGGCGCAGAGGTACCGGCGGCGGCGGCGGCGAGAGCGCGGCAGCCTCCCCGTCCTGCTACGGCGACGGCTCCTGCCTCAGCGCGGGCGTCAGCCCTGAATTTAGCAAAGGGGTTTCGTGAGAAATTTCTTGTAATTTGACAATAGGAAAACGACTTTCCCTGGAAGGTTTTTAAAATCTCGTGTTTAGGGGAGAGCAGAGGTTTTGCGCAGGATTAGTCTCTCTGTTACGTGCTGGTACGTGGTTCTGCAGCGCTCAAGAGCTAAATGCAAATACAGACATGAAAAATGAGGATATTTACACTTCCCAGGCTGTGCTCTGCTTTCCCCAACCCTATAAAGCCAGGGGCTCACTTGGGATTTACGCTGGGGTAAACGACGGTCGCATCCGCTTGGCTTCCCTTTAGGAGAGGCTGAAGACGCGGGGCTGGCAGCTGCCCGCGCCGTTCAGCTCCGCCTGCCTGGGTAGAAGGGCGGCTCGGTGAGTATGGCTGCTTCCCAGCTGGAGAAACCACCGCAGGAAGGAATGTGGGACCGCAAGGGACCACGGCACCGGGGCACAGCCATGGCACGGTCACGGCACAGCCACGGAAAGACGACGGCACGGCCATGGCACGGCACGGCCACAGCCTGGCACGGCATGGCCACGGTTTGTCGCAGGCATGGCACAACACGGCACGGCACGGCTCGCCTTCTCCCGCCCCACGTCCCCACCCTGCCGCCACCTATGCCGGTATTTCGCTCCGCCCCTGAGCCCGCGCCCGCGGCAGGAGGTTTCCCACTGGGAATAACGCACATCATGAGATCAGGAGCTGAGGTCGTGCAGAGGAAACTCGCCATAAATAAACCACACGCTTCTGTTTGGGGTGCACTGTACCGACAATTTTCCCAGGTTTTTTAAGCAGCTGAATAAGAAGGAGACAAATGGAAAGTCTCACGTCCCTCCTTCTTTTTTTTTTCCCCTTCCCCCTCTGTTGCCACCACCCAGCAACAGAAACTTAGCGACTCACTCAAATTAATTAGATTTTAGGTGGTGTGGTTTTTATTATTCATGCATTTTCTTCATTGGTAAACCCAAGGTTTTCAAGGCTGAGTCTTTCTCTCTACCAAGGGCAACACATCTTCTCCTTTTCCCAAAGATTCCTATTTTTTGCTTCTCAGGGCATCCTGCTTCGTGTAGAAGGAAAACACAACTTTTGCGGGGAGAAAAATGGGAGGAAAACCTTTAGTGACTGCAGAGAGTTTATTCTTCCCACAGCTTGGATTTACGGAAAAAAAAAAAAAAGCTATGGAAGGGTGTGGCTTGGTTAAAACTTTCCCTCCTCTCTTCCATTTTAAAAACCACACTATTGCTATTTTTATATGCAAACTACGTCGGAATATGGAATTTGGTACATTAAACACCAGAGATGAAGATCTTAGCAGCTTTTAATGAAGAGGACAAATTCCCATCACTACATTTCCCCGTATATCGTCCCCAGCCCCCTTTTCCCAGTCCTTGCCTTCATTTACAAACTGGAAAGCCGCAAATAAGCCACGGTAAAGTTCGCTAATCTCGGCGAAATGCCGCTTCTATCGCAAATATTGGTCAAGATTACCAGTCCCGAGTCACGGGCTGGCAGGCGGCTCGGCGGGAACCCCAGGGGTTATCCGGTCTGCAGATCCCAGCGGTTCAAACTGGATCTGGGTCATCCCAGCGCTGGCGAGGCTTCCCTGCGGGTGCAGGGTACTGGGGAACCGTCCTCCTCCTCCAGCGAAAAAATGGGAACGCGGAAAGGATGCTCACCAAGCCTGGAAAAACTTAGAAGCCAGAAGGGAAAATAAAGCCGGAGACCCCCGCGATGCCGCGGGCGCCGGGCTGGTGGGGCGGCCCTGGGGTCCCCCTGACACCCACGCCGGAGTCTGGCCCCTACTCCGAAAGCAAATCCTTTTTTTTTTCATTTTTTTTTTTTTAAATTGTGCCACACAGAGAGCAAGCCAGTAAAAAAGAAACAACAGGCAGGCTTGATACATAACCTGGAATTATTTTTGCTCTGTTACTGCAGAAACAGCCAGAAGAGGGACCACAGATTAATTAGCACGCTCTGAGCTGACATCACCAGCGATGTTGCCGAGGATGCTTGTAAAGCCAAGCACCGGTCTGGGCGTTTCAGCTCCGTTATTAACGAGAAGGCAGGGTAATCACTCCTGACAAACGGAGAGCAGTGGCGGGAGAGGAGGGCAGGCTTCGGAAAGGAGCTGCGGCAAACGGAGCACCGCCGATCGCTCTACTCCAAACCGGCTCGCGCGCCCCATGAAATATTCAAGAGACGTGGGCTGCTTGGGGCTCCGTCTCTCTCCGCGTCCTTCGCGGCGTTTGCGACGATGAGAGGCTCCTCGAGCTCCCCAACTTTTCCCTCGCTCTTTGTCACGGCACTAACAGGGGGCTGCCGGCGCCGGACCCCGCGCCAGCCGGCGGACATGGCTCGGCAGCGCTGGATGGAAGAGGTTTTGCAGCAGAGCACACCAACCTTCTCCCATCAAAGCACCCCATCGCTCCCAGCCACGAATTCCAGTTGCACTGGGCACGGCACAGTCTTCAGGGCGGTGCGGGACGGCCAAAATCATTGCCGTAGAAGGGATGTGGGTAGGAAGAAGAGGCAGGGATGGTTCTTCGGTGGCTGAAGGAAATGTCGGGGTGTCTGAGGCTGCAGCAGCAGCTGCGGGAGGATGACCCTGCGTGGGATCCTCTTGGCCATCTCTTGGCCGGTGCGTACGGAAAGGAGCCGTGAGCAGTGGGTCACAGGAGCCAGCTTAGCAGGACTTCTGGGGTTGGTCACCTGGTTTTGAGGATCTAGGAGTCCTGAGTGTTGAGGGAGAGGCTGAGGGAGGGGGACTAAGCATTTTTAGCAGGAAAAAAACCCAGTGAATTGCTCGTTGAGTACCAAAATGAATGAGTCTCCTGAGATCTGTGGTTGCATCCTTAGGCCAAGAATATTGTACATCCCAACCTTTCCTGAAACTACCTTCCAGAAGATCTACTAGACCTCCCTTGACAAAATACGTAGTTGTGGGATTTGTCTCCCAGGTACACAACACTGGATCAATGTCATGGCTCTACACGACCTAAGAGCGGGTGATTGTGAAGAGAGACGTTACTCCACTCCTACCCCGCCAAACACGGCGTCTGCAGGGAGCACAGCCGTCCGCGCCACGGCTCCGAAAACGGCCAGGCTGCCGTAAACTCCCTGGAAGAGCGCCAGGAACACTTGGACAGGTGGGTTCGCTCTCTTCTAGCTCCGCTTTTGTGTCCCCAGTTTGTCATAGCTGGGAACATCTTAACAGAGCGGCAACGACTTCCAAAGCATCAGCTGAAGCAGCTGGAGTCACTTATTCAGAAGAAATCATCTGAAAACTACATATATGAACATTTTCTGAAACCCAAATGGTAAGTATCAACTGAGAACTCAACGTCAAACTCAACATGCGTCCACAAAATATGCAGCTCTGTTATCTGTATTATTATTTACAACATTGAGGACAGTTTCGGTGACGTATAAATGAGATAAGTATAAGCCGCAGAATTCAGTTTTGGTCTGGATCCCAAGCCTTGCTAAAAACCATCTTCTTAGAGGACTTATTTTTCCATTTCATCATGATAAGGACAATTTTGGGGTTGGTTCATCAAATGGTACTTATCAGTTTCTAAGATATGGGAGACCGGCTTTATTTTTACACTCATTTTTCATAGCAACTCTGCTAGGCTCAGTTTTCTCGTGAAGCACCACAACCGTTGAGTGGTAGACAGTTAAGGGCTACGCTGCCTAAAATCCACCAAAATTATACTCACGCGTTACTGAAACAGAGGCAAGGAGCACCCAGAAAATGCCAAAGAGGAGATGTAGGATCGATAATGGGGTATAGATGGCTATCGTTCCTTCCAGTAGCGACGACTATAGATATTTTTACCTTCAGTCTACCAGTAGAAAACTGGCCAAGATCAGTGAAGATGGAAATTGTTCTCAGGCAAAGGTTTTCCACAGCCCATGTCAGAGAAGACATTCACAACAGGTACCTTCTGGAGAAGTCCCAGAAAAGAGTGTAGGGCCTGGACTGGGCTTTAAAAAGAGCTATGTCCCCTCCAGAAGTCATGGGTTTAACCTCATCGTGGGTCAGTGGTCCCACGGCGGATGTTGACGGGGAGGAAAGTGAATGAATTAATGACTCCCAGCAGGAACACCAGCACAGCGTTCCAGGAGAATGCTTCGTAGCGATGAGCACAGTGGACGTTCAGACTGGTAATGACTGAAATTGTACTGGGAAGTGCCATGGGTGAATTCAGAGCCAAGGAACTGCAAGAGCTTTGGGAGAAATGTGATAGATTGAGTACCGATAAACGAAAGATGGGTATGTGCAATATCTCTTCGAAGGACCTTCCCCAAAGAAAATATCTTTTAATTCCACAAATTTGTCATCTTCAATGTCAAACAACTTCAGGAGAAGAATTAGCTGTGAAATCCAGACCGATCCAGCACCAAGGCTCTAGACAAGCGGGAGGTAAAAAGCATGAACGGAATGCAGCTCAAGGATGTGTAGGGTCCTACTTGGAGCTGAAGAGCACACAGGACATATCTGCTTTTACAACTCTGCTCTTGCGTGCGGTCCAAGTGGAGATGTTCTGCAGATGAAGGCAACCACCAGACCACGGTGCTCCGAACGGAGAGGGTCAGACTTTGGAACAGCCATTTCTACAAAGTTCAGCAGCTCTTCAAGAGGGCTTCTTCAAAAGGCAGCCTCTGAAACAGCAGCGATCGTGAGTCTTGGCTATTAGAGATGATCCCGTACCTCCCAGGAAAAAAAAAATAGAATATTATTGATCTATTTTAAATGGTTAGGAACGTATCTGTTATCTCAGGGATGTGTTTGGGAAGAGGAGGCAAGAGAAGGGAATGTGATGCAGAACTTTATTAATAAGAGCAGTAATAGGTGTAATTTCACGTGCGCTGCACTGAGAAATTACCGCTCGCTCTCTACAACGTGTTCCTAATTTTTAAAAAAAGGAGAAGAGGAGGAAGAGGAAGGAGAAGAAAAATGAAAAAGGCTCAAGAGTGCAAAATCAGAAAATCAGGTTGACTCCTGGCGTTTTTTCTAAATAAATATTAGAAATTAGAAATATTAGAAATATTTGAAAACTCAAGGAAGGTTACAACAGAAAATGATCAAATCTGCTGTATCTGTCCTGCACTTGCAGACAGTTTTCTAGCAGAGCTGCGAAAAGCAAGCTACTTTTGCTTTTTTTATTTTACTCCTAGAAGTAACGTTAGAGAATGAGGTAACTCCTTGCAAAAATAATACCTTTTTAACTAGAAAATAGCACATTTTGTGCCTAAATGTAACAAAATTTTGCCTTTATGTGCTGCGTTAACGTCATATGATCACTGGCCACGAATTAACACGCAGCAGCTGAAATCTGGACTGGTTTTTTGCAATCTTTCTTAAAACCAAAGCTCATTTCTACTCTTGGCTCCGACAGGGTTTCTCTTCTGCTCCCCGTAAATCCGCGGTGAAGCGGCCACGGCCCTTTCTGGAGCACCCACAAGGCCACGACGAAGCTCTGGTGGTCGTTCTCCTCATTTCACAGAGCTGGGAAGAACAGCATTTGCATTTGGGTTGTGCAAAACGGCCTCTTCTTGTACAATCAGCTGGGCGACTTGGCATCTGGCACCGTCCAAGCACCGAAATGATAAATTCACGACGCCGGAGCTGCGATACATGGTTCGGCGTGTTCTATGCAGCAGCGTAAATGCAATCAATTCAATCAAAAGCCGATGAAGCAATTCAATCTTTACCAAATCTCAACATCTGTGCTCAACTGCTCTTGCTCCAGGCTGAGTGCCCAAAGGCACCTCCGCATCATCCTTTCATCGCGTCTTGCGATGCAGCCCTTCTAAAGCCATCATCTGAGAACGTTCCTCTTCAAAATGGTTATTACTGATTATTTTTACAATGGTTCCAAGCGCTCCAGATCTTCTCAACCATATGTGGAGCACCTGCGCCGTCCCCAGTTACTTTAGTACAACTTAGACGTGAACCAAGGCCGTGCTGGGGATGAGGGTGTGCTTGATGATCTCTCCAGGTCCTTGCAGACTCCTTTTTACTACCTGGCCAGAGCAGACGCTAAGTTTGGCAAGGTGAAAGTAGCTGCAGACCATCACGGGCGGTGGCCGTGCTCTGCAACGTGATCATTAGAGAGCACAGATCTTTTTCTTCTCTCTGCTTCACTTTTGCACTTCCCCATCCAAAAATCCATTTTCCAAAGAGCTAGAGAGAACGGTCAGCACAGTAAAACAATTCGTCCGGGGGACGATGGGAATTTTTTCCCCATTTTGACACATTCAAATGTTCGTTAGGCAGTAAAACCAGCCAGTGCCTCTTGACATCTGTACGATATAGCCAGCCTTATGCTATTAACCATCTCTGCCTCCGCGGCCGCTGCCGCAATATCCACGCTCTCAGCCATGCAGTCACACAGATCTCGACTTTTTTCCTGGCACAACCTGGACTTTTAAAAGTAGCAGCAGTTCTCCGAGCGGCGCCGAAGCCTAAAAAGAGCTGGCACGGGGCGTAAAGGGGCCCCGGAGCCCCCTGGCCGCAGCGAGCACGTGGCCCGCCGCCTCAGCCTTCGCTCTCGCTGCGACGGGCCACGCAAGCTGCCGGCCTTTTGTCGGTGTTTTCTTTAAATATTATTTTGTGCTTTTGGCACGGGGACGGAAGTGTAGTAACCAGCTGGCACGGCCTCTTGCCTTTGATTGCAGCGTTGATTGTGCACCACATGCCCTTCGCCTCCTCCTCCTCCTCGCTTTGCTCCATCGCTGGAGCTGATTGCTGCGGCCACTTGTCGAGAAGGTTTGGCAGCTGCGAGACCCAGATGCCAACTTCTTTCGGCAGTGGCCTGTGGGTGTCAGCTTGTCTCCCCGCTTGGCATTTCCTCTGGCGATGAAACCTGCTCCGCGGCAGAATGGCGTCTGCGGAATGAAAAAGTTAGCGCTGAAACGCATCCGAGAGAGCCACAAAAGGAAGATACCAGCCTAGCTTTGACCCAGGACTCGTCCAAACCGGTTCTGCCACGGTAGCAGCAGACAGCAGTGAAGGTGGCTCAAACTGGGAGAGGTGACCCAGCCGGCGCACCCAGCTTGCGCTCCTCGGTTGCGACTGGTCATCCACGGGTCTGGCGTGGGTGCGTGGAGGTGGGGCTGGATCCCGATGCTGCCCTGCGGAAGCGGGGAGAGCCACGGCCCCCACGCACGCCACCGCCCGCGGCGCGGCGCTGGGCGCTCTCTGTTACTGGAAAGGGAATAGCACTGAATTTTATTTTGCGTGGAAATCTTTAAAAAAGCCTAATACGGATCTTTGCCTTCTTTGAGCTGGTAACACCAACTGCCAGAGAAAGGAAGCCGTAAACGGAAACCTGATTATTTCCCCAACGAAACGGAGGGGTTTGTGCTGCCGGTTCCAGTAACAAAAACCGAGAGCCTTAACTGTTTGCTCGGGTAATTTGTGAATGATGACTTGTGCCTTTTACCCAGTTAAAATAACGAGCAGATTGCAATCTGCAGCAATTAAAAACTCTGCTTTTCTCCGGCTCAGCCTTAAGATTGTGTTTTATTTATTTATGAATATCCAATTCATGTTGCTTTTTTACGTTCAAACCCCTGCATTTTTTACACTGAGGGTGGTGAGACGCTGTCCCAGGTTGCCCAGAGAGGTGGTGGATGCCCCATCCCTGGGAACATTCCAGGCCAGGTTGGCCGGGGCTCTGAGCAACCTGATCCGGTTGGAGATGTCCCTGCTCCTGGCAGGGGGTTGGACTGGGTGGGCTTTAGCGCTCCCTTCCCACCCAAACCATCCTGTGATTCTATGATTTTATGTTGTTATCTTTACCTCTCAACATGTAAAGAGGCGTGGAACAGAGCTCCTGACTCCCACTGGCTAAATGAAAGTCCTCCCAGTAACACCACAGGTGCTCTTCTTGTCCTCCTTGCACGAGCCCTGGACCTGGGACCATCCTCCCGTTCCGGGTACAAGCACTGTCAAGCGCAACAGGGATGAAAAACTTCCACAATCAGGCTGCCCTGCCCCTGTCCCACCCTGCCAGGCTTGGGGACGCTGGGGCGAATCGCCCGGCGCTGGGGTCCGGGGCTGGGCGGTGGAAATCTCACTGGTTGCTGTTGCGGGAGGAGGAGAACTGAGTCACATCACCGGCGGAGGGGCTCGGCAGGGCTGGAGAAGGACTTCCACAGCGTCTCCCACGTTCACGTGCATGGGAGATGGCCCTCCTCTCTCCTCAGGCGCACAAACATGCGCGAATGCCTGTATTTAATACTTTGAAATCGATGTATACACACATGTGCCATTATTTTATGATGTTTGATAAAGATTATTGAGTGGAAGAGTATAAACCTAGTTTAAATCAACATTTTCCTAAGCAGGGCCATGAAATAAGCACGTGGCTTTAAAATATCATTTCTCACTGTTAATTAACCTCGGAGTACTCCAGGAAAGGACCGAGTTTCTCCATTTCTCCCCTGCTCAGGGACTGGGACCACGCCTGGGAACACACGCCTCGCCACCAGTTTTAGCACAGGCGTGGGCAGGTCCTCGCCGAGGAGATGTCACGGTGACCACGGTGAAGGCAGGGAGGAATTTTCAGCGAGTCTGAAAAAGGCAGGAGAGAGATTTCACAGGCTGCCTGTGTCTTTGTCTTGTCACTCCAGCCCACCGCTCTGGAAGGGAGCACGGCGTCAAGCACAATGACAGACGCTGGGGAGCCATCCAGCACCCAACGCCTCCCCGGAGCCGCATGCTGCCGCTGCTGAATGCCAGCCCGGAGATGCCGGGGTAGCGTGGAACGGGGCCCAGCATCCCCCAGTTCCGCATCCTCTCCTCTGCTCCGCAGGCTGCACCGCGAAGGGACCCGCTGCTCGGGGGAGGGAATGGAGGCGGTCAGGAGCACGGGGTGCGGGGGAGCATCACCGCTTGGGCCGATGAAGCGAAGTTTGTCCGTTTTCCCAGCTAATGGCATCCAGCATGCTCTATCATCCAAGCATTACTGGAATACCATGGGAGAAGGTGTGTAAGGTGAGTAAGGTGCTGGCACAGGAACCAGGAGATTCAGGTCTAGGCCCCTTCCAGTCTGCTACTGGTCTCCCGTGTCTTTCCTACCAGTTCTCCTCCGCTGCTGTCCCGATGAATAACCGTTATCGTTGATGGTTCGTACGGGTGTACGATTTGTAGAGGAAGAACTGCTGCTTGGGCAGAACGCAGAGCCATGAAGTCAGCCACAAAGAGAACTACAGTCCGACGTAGCTCCGGCTGCGGCAGGACTCCAGGAAAGCTGCGTTTTCCAGGATTGGAGAATTGTGCTGTCCCCGAGAATGAAAGCATCCCGCTGTGCTCCAGGCTTAATTCCCAATGGTCACTTGGAAGTGAATCTCAGTGCCTCAATAGGCTTTCAGAAGTTTCCAAGGATTAGGTTTAATCAGCGATCTGAAGTAATTTAATATATTTCCAGTGCTCTCTTCTTTAATACTTAATGACTGATGATTAGGTTTGTGTATCAGATCTGAAATCTGCAAGTTATGTGGCAATTAATGTTTGAAGTACTCTGTAACTTCAAATATAATGATCGTATTTGCAAAGTAACTACGGAATATATGTGCCTAATAAATAATAACACTTAGCACTTACACAGCACTATTCACCTGAGGAGCTCTGAAGGAAAAAATTCCAAAAATAATAGACGCAATTCGAACGCGAGCCGGGTTTCAGCGACACCCCATGAGAAACGGTGTAACAGCTTGTGCACAAAGCACCGCGCGCGCCACGGTGCTCACTCAGCGCCGCGGGACACACGTAGGGCGGGTGACCAAACCTTTGAGCGGGCTGATGGCCAGCACGCAGGGCGGGCCCTCGGCACCCGCGCGGGCGCTGGATCCGTCCTCTCCCCGGAGCTCTGCTTCGGGAGCGTGCCACCAGTCTGCAGGGAACCCAGGGATACTCAGCAACAACCGGTGGGTGAAATCCCACAACACGGCACAAACCAGCTTCGTGTAGAGAGGCGGATGCGGGTGTAACTAAACGTAGGTTATTTAAAGAGCGAGTCTATAAAGGAGCCAACGATCAGCCGAGACGCCGTCTGTACGTAACATCGTGGCGCGGCAGCTTCCGGCGGCCCAAGCTCCAGCTGCAGCATCCCGGAGCCGCGCTGCCCCGGAGCTGGCACGCCAACGCCTGCCCGTCCTCGTCTCTGGCTCTACAGGGGGTTTGGGGTCCGTCCATCCCTCTCCCGTCCTTACCAGCAGATGAGTTAGTGAGGAGAAAGAGAGACGTAACGCGGCGAAGTCCAGCCTCACCCGTTTCCATTACACAAACTTCCTCTCTGCTTAATTCCTGCTTGACCTTGGAGTTTAATTACAGGCTAAAAAGAACGGTTACGTAACGGAGGCAGCAAACCTAAATAAAACAAACCCAGAAGGGCCAGATGCCACACAGCCCAGAAAAATCTAGAATTGAATTACACTCTTTGAATTATTTACAATATTTCTTCTTGCCAAATCCAAGCAAATATTCCACTTGCTTCGACTTCGCTTTAAGAGCTTTAACTGTTTACTGTAAACCCGCGCACACAATAGCTCCTTCATCAAAGATTCAGCTGCACGTTGCACGCTAACGAGTATTACGGGGATATTTTATTGTAAAAAGGCTCGCTGTAGTTTTCATGAGGCTTCTAGCTGAGTCTGAACAAGGCATTTCCTCCTCCAGTCTGGCAGCACTGGAGCTACTGAGTAAATACAGTACAGTTAATATTATTACTATTATTATTATTATTATTATTATTTTAATAGCGGTTTCCCACCACATACTGAAATGGAAAAACAAACAAGGAAACATTTTGTAATAACGAATTGTGTTTGCTCAGATCTATGCATTGCAATACGATTAGAAACCACCACACGCTCCCCAGCGCGACCATCCCATCTCTCCAATTAGGCAACCTGGCTTTTCAGCGGGGAGCAGGAGATGCTTTGTGCAATAAGAGAGCTTCCACCGCAACGGGTCACCCCATCTTTAGGCATTTAGCCGGAAGATTTAGATGACAGGACACGGCATTAGTACCTATGCTGGGAAAACGGTGACCACTGCCTTCGTTTTCTTAGCTGGAAAAAGAGGACAACACCTGTCTGCCTGCACCACGGGAACCTCCCGAGGGCTGCTGACATTTGAAGGGCACTGTGAAGAAGTGAAGAAGTGATGTGATTCATCACTGTGTGAGCTCCATGCTTCACAGCTAGCTGAGATGAGAATACCCCTGCCTGGACAAGGGGTGGTCTCGAAAGACAACATAAAAATTAGGAATGAGGAGGGCTGCAAGGATAAAAAGGGGAAAGAGAAGATGTAACAGGTTCAACGAGTGGCCTCCAGCTCCATGCTCCCGCCCCTACGGGCTCCCATCCCCTCCTGGGGTTCCCCACCTTGCAACCCGGGGTGGCTGCCCTGCTGTGGCAGCGACGGTGTCACACTCCCTGAAACTGGTTTGCTCTACCGGGAATGCACACACTTCCCCGGAGCAGAGGAAAAGAGCAGAGCAAGCCTGTGCTGTGGGCTCCCGCTCAGCCACATCGCAGAAGGTGTCCCAGCTCCTGGCCCAAAGACCATGCACATATTTTCCATAAATTCCTGGTATTTTGTTATGTATTTCACATATGTACAGCTGCAGAATAAAAATACAAGATACCATTGCAGCAGGACCTAAAAGACGTCATCTTCTCCTAGGTCACTCTCTGATCATTAGCTTGGACCACCCTGCACGCTCTTGCTTTTCCTCCCTCCCCAGCACTGTTTCCCCCCGTAACTTCCTGGGAATGCCAGAGCATCCATCCCCTGCAGAGAGGAACAGGTCTTCCAGTCGGAGACCGCAATGACCACAGGTTCTTTGGGATCTGCCTTTTCAAGAGAAGAACTACGACTGTCCACCAAGGAAAGCGGAGGATCAGAGACGGAGCTCTTAGAGTGTTTATTTGGTTATTGCAACCAAATATTGCAACCTCTGGAGGTGAAGAACACGGATTTATACACAGGCTATTCAAGGCGGAGCAGAAAGCCCGTCTGTTTTATGCCTGACCATCACTTTGGCTCCCTGGCGACGCAAAACTCAAACTTTCGCTGTCTTTGCAGTTGGCACAAGACTGGTTTCTCCTGCACCTCCATACTCCCGGTAGGTAGGCATCCACCGCTCCCAAAATAAACCTCGCTGGAATCTAACTTGAGACAGGAATTGACAGGATGAATCACGCCGGTGCAAACGTCATCTCAGTGATTGGAACAGGGATGTACGCCTGTGGAAACGATAAAAGTAGCAAATAACTGTAGCGCAGAAGGAAGGAGAGGAAACCCGGCTCTGCCAAATCAAAGGCGGCTTTACTCGGCCTGCAGTAACGTCGAGAGCTGGTCTCCCTGCCGCTTGCTGCAGCTGACAGCGTACCCTGCTCACCTCACCCATCTGCAGACGGGATCCGCTGCACCCAACTGCGGATCTGAGTCCGGGCTGAGCCACTCCTCTCGGCTCTTGCTGGGAATGGGAGAGGTGAGCACCTCAGGAAGAGGGGAATTAATTAGGTCTGTTCTCAGTAGTCTTAGGTCAGGACAAATCACCTCTCAGGAGTCCAATCTCTCTCCATCAATTATGGAGGGAATCTGGATTTTCTTAGACGAAACCAACTAATTTTCACTGACGCAGTGACAGCCGTGATAAATCTGGCCACACGGGACCACACAAAGATTTTTGCTTTTACTCCCATTTCAGTTATCTCCAAATATCTGTCATTCTTTCCAAACCATGATCAATACTTTGTGTCAAGAAATACTCCCCAACTGGTGATTCTTTCTTCTACGGGCACGTTATGAGGGACAGGCCTTTGCTCGGATGCTTTGGAGCACCTCACGTAATACTCCTCTCAATATAAAACAAGCTGAACTATCCATACTGTATCCACATTTCTCTTTGCCGTGTCATGCCAAATCCATCTCCTCTCATGGATCACAATCCAGGTAAGTACAAGCAAGCCACGAAGATGTTTATTTCATTTCTAATGACTTGAAGATGTCTTGAGGTCCTTCTGGTTATTTGAGAGACGGTATTTCTCAATTGCTTTATTTTATTCATCAAGCCAACCTACTTGACTCCTTCTGTGCTCCTGGAAGTGCTCAAGAAACAGTATGTCTTCACATATATTTTTACAATCTGAAAAAATACCATGGAGTTTGCAGAACCGTGTTAGGAAGTAACCTTAATTCAGATGCCTCGTGCTTCCAGGCCACAGGCACTCCTTGTTCTGTATCTTCTGTCATCCAAGAGCTCTTCCTTAGCCATCTTGACCAAGCAGAGCCCCTCATTGCTGTGATGATCTTCTCCCTGACCAGGTTGGGTTTGTCTCCTTGCCAGCTGGGGCTGCTCTGCTCTTGAGCCCATCAGCAGCTCTTGCTGGGAGTTTCCTCCTTCAACTGGCTCAAGATGGGAGGTAAGAGGTGTCACTTTAGCTGATCCCACGTACCTTCACCTCAGTTGACTTTTCTTCTCCACGAAAAGAGAGCACACAACTCATCTGCTATCCTACTTTAGAAGAGGAAGATCAGCAAGGAAATCCTTCTGCCACTTTTGTGCCTTCACCTTCCTCCAGGCTCTGGCTGAGGTTCTTCATACCGAGGAGTCTCACCTTGAACCTCAGTTCTCTCTTTTGAGGCGAGTCAATGCTGCCCATACCAGTACACCCCATATGAGGAGGTAGCCATTCGATGAGGGAAGGGTTCTTTTTTGTTATTTCGATATGAAAAGTAGACATTGGAAAATATCAGAAAAATCAAGACAATGTACCTTTTTTTTTCAGTCTGCATACGAAACACATGGAAGAGAAAGCCACATATGAAGCCTTTATTTGATGGAGCACTCAGGAAAGCTGATACAACCCCTACAGACACCCTTCCGTACAAATAGAGATAAAGCAGGAAGACGCTTGACAGAGGAGCAGCTTGCGGCTTACGAAATCAGCCAAGCTGGCTACGACGAGCCAGATCCAGAACACAGATGAAATTTCCTTAAGTGGATCCTTACAAAAAATGATAACTTCACAGTCCTGGGAAAATTCCCAGAGAACGGGGAACACTGCTAGCGCGGACACAATGTCAGCGTGTTCAGGTAGCAGCAAGGCAGGAGTAGACATCTTCTCCTGACCAAACCCTTTTGCACGTCGCAGGGAAGTGTCAAAAAACCGACGACGGCTACTGAGACGGGTTTAGCTCCAGCCCGCAACATCTGAAAGCAGTGCTAGCTCTCCCCTTCCCCCTTCTCCAGTCTTTCACCTACTTGGCCGCGTACCAGAAAGAGCCTGAACAAAAGTGAGAGACCCCGAAGCTCGAAGCCACTCTATAGTTAGAAGCGGCGCTAAGATTAGAGAGCGAGAAGTGTGAGATAGCTGCAAGCCTGTGAATTGCGCTAAGGATAGAAAGTCAGAAGTAGGAGGCAGCCAAACGCGATACTGAGAAACCAGAAGTTGAACACTAAAGTTGGACGAGATTTACGGGTAAAGAACACAGCCTCTTCCTGCTCTGGAGGCAAGGTGGTGCCTAGCAGCCAAGGATGTTCTGCGAAGCCACGCTGCTCGGATCTGATAGCCTGCTTCCTAAAATAGGGATTATATCACCTCTTTTGATAGAACGCGCGATTCATGTAAAGTAGCAGAAGACCAGAAAACACGCTTTCCTTGCCCGTGGCTCCCAGGGAAAGTCCTGTCTCCTTTCGGCGCTCTAGACGGAGCCGGCAGCCAGCCAGGTTTCCACGCGTTCAGAGATGCCCTGACTTACTGCAGGGCTTCCACAGCCGGGAGACCGGCATGGCGTAGATCTGCCTCTACACTCCAGAGACAGGGTAGGGATGAAAAGGAAGGGGCGAGCCACAGCGACCGCTCACAAGCAGCAAGGCGTGGGCACCGTGAGTTGGCCTTACCTTCACAAACCAGTTATTGAACGGTCTGTCACCGTCTAAAACCCACCCAGAAAGTGGTGTAGAACCAAGAGATCAAAAATTAATTCTTACCGAAAAAATAAAGCTCGAGAGGTGAGAGATTTTTCGCTGCCTGCTAAAAATCAAAGTCTGTCAGCCAGCCGCAGCCGAGTCCAGCGGGTCAGCGATAACCTGGCAGAGCAGATCGGCAAGGAGAGAAAAAGCACGCCGGAGCTGGCTTCACAGGCAGAGGTAGCAGCCTCCAGTGGCCACCATAATGAAGAAAGACAGGTGGGAGCGAAGCTCTGTGTGGATGAGGGAAGGCTCCGTGCCACAGCCGTGCTCAGCCTCTACGTACCGGATCTCTTCAGCAGATAAAATATCTCCATGTATCCGAGGGGCGCTGGCAAACCTCCGCTGGAAGCTCCGTCTCAGCAGAAAGCGGCACTCCACGCGAAGGCAGGGCTCTCGTGTTGAGGCCACACTTCTAAAACCGAACAATGCAGCAGCTTTTCAGATCACGGTCAATTAAGTGTTGGCAAGACTGCATAACTTCATCCAAGCTGTGGATGGCCACCATCAGCAGCAGCTGAAAAGTAGCCAAGAAACATGTGGATTTGTGTTGTAAAGGCTAAGAGAGGCGATTTTAACCATGAAAGTGCAAAAATGTGAAACCAGAGCAATCAGGATTCATTTCAGAGACTGTGAGAGAGGAGGAGTGCGGGGTGGTAGGACAAGGAAAAGGAGAATGCTCTGCAGATCTTTAAAGGTGAAGACCCTTCCTTGCCCAGCGGACTTTTCACAGCTCACAAGACAGGCTTGCTACGAAAAGATCTGCAAAGTATTATGCAAGAAAATTCCAGGGCGTTGCTTCTCCTTTTGCTGGGCTCCACTGAAGGTGTAAACCCACCACGTAACGTTGTTAAAGGCTCGTGAAGCACTCTGGAGCTGGTAAGAGAAGCCTCGTTGGCACGTTCTGTCCTCGCTCGCTGGAATTTTAACGAGATGTTTAAATTGTTGACTGAGGCTCCAAACACTGGATTTAGGAAGCGTGCTTTGGCAGGTGGGAGAAAGCAACGGGAAACCGCCTTTGCTTTTTGAAAACGAAAAAGCTGAACTTCATGCGAACAAATGCGTTCGAGTGAGTCATACCATTGTGTGAAGAGTCAAGTGAAATATTGGTCCTGAAAGCTCCTTCCTCTCTCAGCTGGCTCCACAGGGGGACCGGGATACGCCACAAGAACTCCAGCGCTTCACCACACGTTCTCTACTCATCACGGGCAAGGAGAGCAGAGCAGAAGATTCATTGAGTATTGTGTCAGTCTTGTGCTTCTTCCTCCAAAAGAGGACATCAGCTGGTCTTTGATGCCACCTTTCTTAGGCAGAACGTACCACAAAGAGCAGTCTGGGAGTCAATCATCCCAAACCACAGTGCACCACAGTGCAATGGGAAGAGCTCTCAGTCTTCCTTTGAATTACATGGAGAAAGAACAGAACCTCAGGTGAAGGACACGTGAAGAAAATCTGCACCTTAGTGAAGCTGGAGGGAACCCGAGAAAGGTGTAAAAGCACACAGGTGACCTAAGATGACGTTCTTTTTCCCGAGGGCAGCTGAAGGATGTAAGAGGTGGGATCCCAACCGCATGGTTGGGTAACTCTAAAGAGGCTGCCAGCTGGATCACCAGGTAAGGAGACAGAACGGTGGTCTATTCCATTTCTCCTGGTGGTCTATTCCATTTCTCCTCAAACGCTGCTATAACAAGTGTAACCATGTCGTTTGGGTTTGGAAAACACATCATTTTAGTTAACCTTTTCCAGCTCGTGATGAGGGTGATGTTGAAATAACCAGGATACACCAACATTTCCTTACACAAGCAAACTGGCTCATGCCTGTAACTGCTCACACCCCAAATGGTGTTTGGGTCTTTTCCAGAATAACCAAATAGGACACCTCTACTTAGCTGCCGAGCTAATTGATGAGTTAATGAGGCAAAAACTCAGTGGAAGGAGCTCTTCCCGATGAAGAGCATTACCCTTGGGAAGCCCTAGCACAGCGGAGAGCGGCTGAACCCTGTCCTGGGGTACGTCTGATACCTGCCTTCTTCTGCAACAAATGGCTGGGGCTGCTCCGAGACCTTCAGCCCGTCCATCTGGACGACTCTGCCCCGCTCCAAAGTCAACGCAAGTGCCATCCAAGTGTGCGGATGCCCCAGCGGAGGGACAAGGCCAAGTTTTGTTTCCTGGAGCATTCTGCACGTGCCAAGCCAAGACCCCATTAAGTTGAGTCACACGCGGACTCTCCGTACCTCACACGTGGCCTCTCACATGAGTTAGTATCACACGCTCTTTCCCAAAAAACAGAAAGAAAGAGATTGAAGACCAGCTCTGAAAGCCATTAATGACCAGCTTTGGAAACGGCGGTTTAAGCGAATTCCCAGCTTCCCGCTCTCTACCCCGCCATTATGTTCCAACTTTTGCACCAAAGGGGACGACGTCCCAAGGCAGCAGTTTCCTTCATTTTGGAAAAATCAAATTTCCACTTGCACTACGAGGTAAACTAAGTCCCTCGGATCTAGCAAAACCCCACAAATCAGGTTTTGGTTTCGTAAAGCAGAAGTATTTTGAATATAAATTCCGAAGTTTGGAGTAGGATTAGATAAAATATTCTAATGTAAGCCCATGTCTGGTTAACAGATAGAGTTCTCCTCCAGTATTTATCTTTCTGCCGCTCTTTCTTTATCGCTTCTTGATCCCCAGCTAATCTCTGCTTCATAACTGCGTGTTTTCGGCGCATATCTTAATCAGCTCTGCCTTCCAGGTCAGAGATGGGGGCGTACGGTTTAACCGGGCATTTCAGACCGGAGCAGGCGCTCCATTGTGACGGCTGAGGTATAAATCACGTCTGGGGAGAGAAGCTTTCTGGCTCATTCTCAGAGATATGCAAATGATCGCTTCTGCCTGCCGCACGTTTACAAGGCAATAACCATAAATGGAGATAAAGCACGAAAAGTCCACGTTCCGCAGAGGGAGGGGTGGGCTCATCTCAACTCACGGATGCCTTGAAAAAGAACAGATAGCTTGCCATAAATATCTAAACTTTGAGGGCAGGTTTTTTTTTGTTGTTGTTCTTTCTACGGCAAAACAATAGAAGGAAACCACACGGGAGCAGCTGGATCCCAAGCATCCCTGTTTTCCGAATCTAGGCACCAAGACAGGCACACAGCGCTGCTCCGGGGGCTGCTGGTGGCTTTTCCAGCACGGAGCGCGGGGAGCGCTGCGGGAGGGCTCGCAGGGCTGTTCAAAGGGAATCTCTGCTCTTCCTGCAGGCGCCTTCAGCGGCGGTGCGACTCCGCTCCCATCGAAGTCAACGGGAGTTCTACTTCAACGGAGCGGAGTTAGGTTAATGCTGAATGTTTTGGAAAACACCATTCCCACTTGCCAGCCTGAATCCTCTGAGATCTTCCCATCATTAGTTTAATTCAACCATAAATGTTTGGAACAGCAGCCGAGGGATTCAAATGATCCACAAAGTCAATTGCTTTGTTTGTAAATGTGCTTTCGCTTAGTTTTCTGCAATGTAAAAGTTGTTCTGTGAACCTTGTTTTGACTCATTTAAAGCCCATTTAGCAATCCTGCAGGAAAGGCAGTATTTACGATGTTAGCGCGGTACCTTCCGCCTAAAAGCCATCACCTACCCTGAGGAACTTCCAGCAGCTTGTCCCAGATTGGGCTGGGAAAGGCACTTCTGTTTTACAGAAGCGTGACGTGCTCATATTTCAAGAAAGAGTTGAAGAAAAAAATGCCAGAATTTTGTTCTTTTTTCCAGAGGTTTTGAAGATTTTGAATTTTTGAATTTCAGAGTTGACTCAGTCTAGAAACCTCACGTGTATTTTAACAAGCTGAGCCTCACAGAGAAATAACGAGCAGGTGGAAATGCCCAAATGATCTGAAATGACAAAAGACTAATTTGAGCTGCTCTTCAGAAATCTGCGACGACCTGCAGAGATCTGCCCAGGTGAGACCATCCTTGGTTTGGCCGTGCAATTTACGTGAGCAGCTCTGCCGCGTTAGAAACTGCTACCGGCCGATCTGCCTGTTCCCTTCACAGCAGCCTCAGGATGGCCAGCCTTGAGCTGGATCTCCCCCTCCATTCCCTGGCCATAATCACAATCCACTCTTCTGGAGAGGGATGGCAGATCTCTCCTTCTCCATCACCACCTTTCGCTGTGATAATTAAATTGCAGACTTAGAATCACAGAATCATGGAACGGTTTGGGTTGGAAGGGACCTTCAAAGCCCACCCAGCCCAACCCCCCTGCAAGGAGCAGGGACATCTCCAACCGGATCAGGTTGCTCAGAGCCTCATCCAGCCTGGCCTGGAACGTTTCCAGGGCTCTCAACTGGACCAAGCTTCAAAAGCAGAGGTCCGAGAATCCGCCCCTACCCATTTTCCTTTCCGCTTGATGGGAACGCTTCCCAGCCATCGGATATTCCCCGCTCTCTTTGCGACTGCTGAATGTGCCTTTGTGCACAGGTGATTTTTCCACCTCTCTAGTCACACCAGCTACTGTACCTCCCATCGAGGTAATGGAAAGCATCCCCCGCTTATCTCTGAGCAGCCCATTAAACAAAGCAACATAACGAGCTGCGTTTTGTGGAGGGCTCTCCAGGTCCCCCAAATCCTTCTCAAATGTTATTGTTTATAAAATGTTTGATAAAAAATAAATGATGCTTTCAATTTAAACAAAACCTCACACTGTTACCGGTTTTAATAACAGTTTTGACAGATGAGATTTTCATCATCTGTTTTGCCTTTGTAAAGGCTTCTTCAATAAACGGAAAATGCTTTAAACTAACAGATGTGCCTATAAAGTACGGCTGAGCGTGAGACATCAGGAGCTGAGGTTTGTCAAACGCTACAATATATAAATTAATTCCTAGTTTCAGCTTCCGCTGAGCGCTGGAACATCTATTGTTGGTTACGGAGCGGTTAGCTGACCTCGCACGGGTTTCACGCCCGGAGAAAAGCTGAGCCTGAGACCTCCATACGTGTGCAACTGAAGTTCTAGATGTGTTTGGGGCACCGAATAACGCGACGATTTCTTGATGGTAAGTAAGGAGTTTGAAGGCAGGGCCAGACACCCGATGGCAGTCTGGTACCCATCGAAGGGCAGCAGTTCTCGGTCCCCTTCGATTCTCAGCACTCGTAAAATTCAAGCCAATTATCTGAACGCCAAAGTGGGAGCCCGGGAGCCTGCTTTTAGCAAGAATTTCAAAACCCGCAGCCGGATTTCCTCCCTACCATTCCTCCACCTTTTCTTCAGGTCTAATCTATTTAGCTTCTCGTACGTTACTAACCGAACAGGCACCCCAGAACTAATTTAGGGTAACGTTGATCCTTCAATAACGGAGAAGCTGTGTATTTTTTATCTGCGAAAAGTTCAAAAATGAGAATTTCCAATGATATTCTATTTGCCGTAAACAACTCATATTTACTGATTTAGAGAGGAGTTTTGCTT
This sequence comes from Ardeotis arabs, assembly GCA_011801015.1. NCBI lineage: Eukaryota > Metazoa > Chordata > Aves > Otidiformes > Otididae > Ardeotis > Ardeotis arabs. The sequence continues at coordinate 35,811 of JAAGAY010134733.1, read as the reverse complement.
TGTTTAAAGGGCACACGAGCGCGTGGCCACGCTGCTCTGCCGACGCTGGCGGTGACGCCGGGGTACCGCGAGCCGTGGGGGATTCCCGCTTTCCTTGGATGGTAAGGAACGCTTCGGATGGAACCTTGACATGACAGGCACGTCGCACCACTCATCAGCTCTGCCTTGGGTCCGCGGTGTATTTCTTATCTTTAGGTTTCTATGTGTGTAGGTAAACTACTTCAGCTACGTCTCTCGATTTTACCGTAACACAAAATTAATAAATAAGACATAATGGGGTCTGGCCTCCTGACTGCGATTCGTAGGTGCCACTGCAACACAAAGGCATGCATAAATGAATGAGGAACAGCCACAGGGGTGATGGTATGTAAATAGATGCGCTCAGGGCAGGGAGAAAAGGGCGGATGAAACACAACTATTGATGTCATAAAAATTCAAAAATAAAATTAGCGGAGCCTATGGATTTGAGAAGTGAAAACTTAAACAAGACTTCGGAAGAGAAATTTCCTGAAAGACAGAACTCCTCCGAGATCCTCGCTGTCAGAGGCAGACAAGGTGCAACAAGGACGAATTCTCCATCGAGGAGCCCTGGATATTTCTGTAGATCCTTGAAAAGGTACATTACACTTACTTTTATTTGATGTTTCATTACGGAGTCCCAGAGACCCTCCTGAAATAACTCCTCATTGTTATCGCTTTTATACCTCGATATCGCTCCATCTCAGATTCTCTTTTCAAACTCGGAGCGCCGTTCATTAAATTCTTTCTTCTATGGAGCCATAAATGCAGTAATCTAGATCCTGATAAAGGCTTTAAAGCTATCCCATAGGATACTTGCGGTTGGAACTGATGGAACATTAGTGTCAAGGAAGCATATTATTTGAGTCTCAATATAATTAATAAACCCTTTCTCTCCCCCACAGGAATGTGCTAAATCTCCGAGTCTTGTTTGTGTTAGGCAAAAGATTTAGTTACCTCTAACAGAAAAGAGGGGGGGAAAAAAAAAAAAAAGATGAAAAAGGCTTTAAATATTTAACAGTTTAAACCCTACATAAATTGGAGATTTGAATAAAAAATCAGCCCGAGTATATTTGTATGAAACTGGTGAACAGAAGGAATATACATGCTCAGAGGAATAGATTTGATGCCAAACATCAATCAATCCCGGCTCCGAAGCCTATTTATAATACTGTGGGGGTTCTGGACGGTTGCACTTCACACTGTGAGGACCAATCCATGACATTATCTGTTGAACAATTGAAGTCTTTACAAATAATTAAAACTCTGTTTGAAAATGGAGATATTTTCCACAGCTTTTGTGTCCATGCACCGGATCATAGATATTTGAGTGTGTAAATAATGACTAGTTAATGTCGAGAGCCCGTAGCGTATTTGCCTCGCAATTCTGCTTTCTGCTGTGTTTTTCCCTCTATCTGTTCACTCCGCGGCACAAACACGTACTTATTGCCACCTTTCGCTTCCCTCTCCCCTCACCTCCATCCAGGGCAACGGAGTCCTGTTCCAGACCCCGAAGCAAAAGAAAACAAAATAGATTTTCCCCTGCCTTTGCAACCTCCTGTCCTCCTCCCGCACCCCTCGCTCTTTCTCCTTCTTGTCGTAGCGCAATCTTTTCCAAGAATTTCTTATGTCCTCTGGGGCTGGTAGCAGCGCCAGGCCAGGCCCCACTCGGTTGCCCTACTTACACCGCCGAAAACTAGGGCTAACGCTACCCGAGCGCACGCGCGGCGCTGTCGGAGGTGTGAGACTCATCAAGAAAAAAAGGGCGAAGAAATAGGTTGAGAAGCGCAGAGACTGAGAAACGCCTCGGCGGTTGTTTCCAAATGATGGAGGAGTTGGCTGGTGTTGCGTGGATGTTTCGTGGCACCTCGCACCCTAAGAAACCACTCTGATCTCCTGAAATTAATTAGGAGGGATACCTGATCACATTCCTGATGAGGAGAAACCACGGAGGTGGGGCCAGGGCTGGGCCAGAGTTTTGCCCATTGGCACCAAGCGAAAAAAAAAGAAAGAAATAGCAGAACTCGCCGTCTGGTCGGCGCTATTGATGGAGATCATTCTGCAGATCCCTGCGGTGCTCTGCTGCTCTGACACGCCACATTGGTCCTATCCCTGAGGAACCCGCGGATGGGCAGAAGATCCACAGATCAACCCAGACGCTGCTGGGGATCCAATACGTGGGTGTGGTGGGGAAGACGATGGAGCTTGCTCATCAGTGCAAGGTCAACATCATCTGTCTACGGGAGAAGTGACAATCTCTAACCATCCTGGAGAGGCAACGCTGATCACAACACAATTTCTTTCCGAGGGAGGTGAATTGGGAGGTAAGAGCACGGGCGGAGGTTCCGGTGAGGCGGTGCATCCTCACACACTCCGGCATGCCGGGCTCCGGCCGCTGCTTAGCACAAAGAGCCCTCATTTCTCCAACCTTCTCAAGGATGTGCTTATTCTAAACGTGAAATTCATGCCCTAAAAATTAATGAAACCTTTCACTGCTTGCACTAAGTCAAGTGCTCACATACCTTTTCCTGGACCAGGGCCTGAGTAAACAATAAAAAGAAAAATAAACTACCTGTCAAATCAAACACGTGTGAATGTCTCGAGGCTACATTTGGTAATCGGTGAATAGGGCTCCCATTGCAAATGAAACCTCCTAGAACGTATTTAAATTTTAAAACCTGTTTAAATTATTTTAATATTTTTCTTACTCGTATTTCTCGCATTATAAGCAGCGCCCATCCACAGTTCAAAAATCCAGATGTTGGAACTAAAGTTAAACTACGCAACGGAACAAAAATAAAAAGCCACGAAACACTTGCCAGACAGCTCAAGCACATCTGTTCAGAAAAACAGAAGGCTAGTTCAAAATAATCACCGCAACTCTGATTTTGAAGCATTAAAATAACAACAAACGGGGTTTTGTGCAGAGGACGAAGAACTGGAAAGCTGAGGTTCATGTGACCCCCTCTGAAGCAGGGAAACATAAGCATCTACAACAAAAGCGGGTGCCTTAGGTGGGTCACCACCCGGTCCGACGCGGATGGGAGACTCATGGGGGTGCTGCCCGCATCACAGCTCACCAAAACGGGACCTTGGCCACCCCGGCAAGCCCCAGAGCTACCACCTCCTGCTGCTACCGGCACCATTTACATGACTGAAGCCCATCTCTGGGAGCTCTTCATCTTAAATTGGGTGGTGTGAGACCTCATCCTGCGCCGCCTGCGTCCACAGGAGCTCCGTACCACCGAGACGAGCCATGGACCCACTGGGGAACCAGCTCCTTCACCGCCGGACCAACCGCTTTCCAAAGAGCCTCACGTACACGTGTGAACGAAAAGGTGGCACCTGTGAAGGCGGAGCTTTGGCGTGGCTCCTCGATCTCTGCGACACCCTGCTAGAAAGCAGGCAGCCTTTGCTGAACCCACCCTGGTTCTCCTCCACCCCAGCAAACGCCCCGTTAGTTTTATTCCGGTTTTTCCGGCCCAGGAGAGCGGGTGGCGAGGCCAACGGCAGAGCTGGTTGTGGGAGAGCAGCAGGGGGAGCTCAGAGATCCCATTTGGCTCTCTCCAAATGTCACTCCTCTAGACCTTCGGAGCAATTAACCAAAACCTAGCACCAATCAATCACACGGACGTGAGGGCGCAGAATAACGAAGATTGATGTTGTTTAAATCCTTCGAGGAGCTCCTGCCAGAGCTAGATAGCCCGAGCAGTATTCGTTTATCCAAGTGACCTTAGAAGCGTTCAAGTGTCCACACCAGCCCGTCGAGATAGGAAGGAGCAGGCGGCGGCGCGGAGCCCTGTCAGTTCGTTTGGTTTGGTTTGGTTTTGGTCCCTTCTTTTTGAAGGCAACTCCTTCCCCCGAGCCCGGCGTGATCCGGAGGCACGGAGGCAGAGCGCCGTGGCGAGCAGCCGCTGCCAGAGCAAGAGAACGCTCGCTTCTCTGGGTTCCTTCTGTCTTTCTACGAGCGAAATAAATCTTTTGCTCTGACAGTGAAAATCCTTCTTAAAAAACTCTTCCCAGGTGTGGGACCAATATATTTAGTTTCACTTAAAGTTCCTGAATCCGAAGGTCTGTGCGCGGCTGGCCGCTCACGCCTGTTTCCTCATCTGTGCTTTACAGAGGAAACAGGTGGGTTTAAAGCTCTCTACAGACACCAAAGTGGTTCTTTACAAAGTGACTTGCAAAGCAAAAATGAAAAAAGATTACTTTTTTTTTTTTCCCAGGGATTTTTGAGCATATGAAGCACAAAAATAATCACATAAATGGTGCAAAGGGAAAAAAAAAAAGGGTTTTCGTCTAAGTCAGCAGTCCAAACGCAGCCTCCGCGCTCCCCGCTGCTTCGCCCCCACGTCACAGGGACGTGACACGTAAGCCTGGATTTCAAGGGGCTCTTCTGCTTCGTGGTGGCCAAAGCCAGACCTTAAATCCCTGCGAACCGTGGGAAGCTGAGATTTGTGCAGGTGACGCCACTCAGAAAGAACAAAACACGCACTGTATTTTTTCCTTCATTAAGGACAAAAATAGGTAATATTGGAGAATAGACATGGCACCAGCGGGGCTCACTGCACCGTGCCGCTGAGGGCACTGCGTGCTGCGTGCCCCGTGGCTCCCGCTCAGCCTCCGCCCCGGAGCAGCCCCTCTCCCTGCTCCCAGAAACACGCAGGCTTCCGGGCCAACCAGACAGGTCTGGAACAGTGAGACGTCCACGTCATTTACAGTTGTATCTCTCTTCCGCCGCAGCTTAAATAACATAAATAATGAAATAAAAAATCTTAGCTCTTCTAAAACAATCCCGATCTGCGTCTTCCACCTCTAGGAAGATGTGTACAGCACCAAGTAAGATATACCAGCACCTCACTTTCCTCCTGACCTACGCCAAGTCTTTAATTTGGGTTTTGCTCCAGAAGTTCTTTATCATTTTCCTCGAGAAATCCTTGTATTAGAAAAAGTGGGAGCAGCCACCAGATTCAAGTCAGGGTCTGCCACCCCCACCGCTGAGCTCAGGACTTCCCCGTCCCTGCGCTTTCCTGATCCTCCAGCTCCCGCGCTGCCCTGCTGACAACCGCCCCCAGCCGCGGGTGCGCACGCCGCCGGGGGCGAGCCAGGCAGGAAGCAGGACTCGGTTTTGGAGCGCGCTTCTCGGCACGGCTACGGGCCTTTTTACGCGGCGTTTTGCAGAGGGCTTGGCTTCAGGTGCACATCGCACATTTCACAGGGGATTGGGTTGTTTTGTCTTGAGCTGAAACAAAAGTGGCAGAAAGTCAGCTGAATTCCTGTGATTTCACTGATGTGGTGGGAAAGGAGGAAACTGGCTTCTTCCTTGGAAGAAATGCTGATGCTCTTTCCTAATTTCTCTAATGACATTTGATATTACGGTGATGAGTGCCTTAGAAATACATATGATAATCATTATAATCAAGCACATGTGTCTGGAGAGTGTAATAGGTACATTCTATAAATTGGAAAATAAACATGTGCTAAGGAATGACTTCTAATATTAATTTCCATTTTTAGAAAGCAAGGACTCAGATCCAACGAGGGATTAAAGAGCCAAAAGGGGACTTTGACCGGGACAGATGCCTAAATCCCGAATCACAATCCCCAGCCCTCCCGCCCGGTTGTTGCTAACCGTGGAGGCAACTAAGCTCACTTGGTGACTCAGTACGCAAAGCGGGCAAGTTGCTCAGCCACCAAAAATTCTCAGTAAGCGAGGTATTCCCCCAGGCGCTTCCCTTCGCCCTGCGGAGCGAGGCCAGCGGCCCTCCAGACGCGAGCTGCTGCTCCTCACCGCCCCGCTCACGCCAGCCCACACCGCCCCGTTTCGGATACGCCGCTGCTGGCGTTCCCCCGCTGGCCGTTCCCTGTTTGGTACGTGGCTTTGGTTGACCCCCTTCTCTCTGAAGCTCCAAATCTTCTCTCTATTCACCAGAACATCTGCACTGGGGTTCAGGTTTCCTCTGGGGCAGGGGTGCCTAAGGAGCGGGTACGGCTCTGCTCTGCCGGCTGCCACCTCCTCGCCTTCGCCGGGGGCTCTGTAAGCACAACCCGACTTGTTTTGCTCCTCCAGACGTACAAATACGCCACCGCGCACGCAATTTAGCGGTAAGTAATTGGAGGCCGCTTGTAAAAAACCAGTTCACAATGAGAAGCAAGAGCCCTGCCTCACCTCGGTGCTACCGCAGCTCTGCGCTGATGTAACGCCGCAGCCAGCAGCAGAATTACTCCGGGACAAAAGTAGGGCAACGCTCTGCTGAACGAGGCCCGTAACATTCCTTCTGAATGGAATCAAAACAAAATATGGCTTTATGGACCTCTCAGGCGAGTCCAACAGCTGTTGTAAATCAGAGTAACCCCACCGGCTTCAGTGGATCTACTGCAATTTATAGCAGCTGGGAATCTGGCCGCGCGTTCCCCAGATAGGTACTGGATTTTGCCATTAGCGGTTTAATCCTGTAAGTAGGGATTTATTACAGAAAGGAAAACATGAATAACTGTGAACAGAATGAACAATGTTCTACTTCGAAACGAGGCAAAGAACAACACTAGAAGGTGCATAATAACTCTTGAGAAAGCGAATTAACACAGCCAAGCACCGGGGTTATTTGGCCTCCCGAACGGCGGAATTGAACTCCGCTGAAAATCCCGGCCCTTGACTGCGTGCCGGTAGGATGAAAGAGGCTGTGTCTCTCCCGCACTCCACAGCCTATTGATTCCAGAAGTCATCAATGTATATTGTCTGTCTATACCATTAGGAGGACGAGCAGGAGGCGCGCGTCGGCATTTGACTGCCGAAGCCCGTTGTCCCATGCTGTGCCCTATGGGAAGCCGCTGATTCCTACACTTGGAGCAGGGACAATGCAACTTAATCAGAGTGACAGGAAACAGGCAGCAATTACAGTGTGCAGCTACATCTGCTGGGTTCCACTTCACTGGAGGAAGAGTTATCTCAATTTTAACGTACAGCCCTTTTTCATGTTTCATTTAACCTCTGCTGTATTATTAAACACATCAAAATATAATGACAGTCGTTAAAAAAGAAAAAGAGAACGCTTTGGAAATTTTGGACTCTCCCTCTTTATCTGTCATTTAACGGTATCGGTTTTACTTTCCCGCAGCACTCAGCGGCAGTGGAAGCCTAATTTAGTATATAGGTTTGTGTGTTTAAAACAGCGAGTACAGACCCAACCCTGCTTCTTGAAAGTTGACGGCAAATAACTACCGATCTCCCGAAAGCACGGTGTGACCCGCCGGTAGCGAGTCGCGCTAATTCCGACAGCGGAGTGACGCCTTCCCAAGAGTTTGCTCCTTTTCACCAGTTGCGGTGCTGACCTCGAAAGGCTCTGATTGTTAGCGCTGAACCGGCAAAGGCATAACTCCGAATTCTTAAACGCGTCCACGTGGAAACCGGGGGAATTCTGCACCAAAGCGTGCGCCTCGGTTCCATCCTCAGGCAGTACCGGTGATTTACCTCACCAGCCTACCTGGCTCCTGGGAAACGAGGCGAGACCAGTGTCTTCCTCACACCCCCGCAGTTCGGGAGAAGAAGGGGTCAGGATGGGAGCCCAAAGGTGGAGAATGGCTCCTTCGGTTCTCCCCACCCAGCTTTTGCAGGCCCACAGGCTTGGGGGCTGACTATATCCTACCTGCCTCAAACTTCCAGAAATATCTTTTCTGGCCAGAGAAGAATTTATTTCTCACTTTTATACAACACTTCTAACAAATGTTAAATTCTTCCTATTGCCGAACAATGTACCTACGTAACATCTCTGTTGTGCTGTGACTCTGATTTACTACCTGCTATCAAGTTTGGGAGCTTTTTTCTCTGCAGCTTATCATTAACTGCCCCAGCCGTAACATTTTGCGCGGTGCGGTGCTCCGTTCTGCAGCCTACCAAGCGACGCTGTCTGATGTCTGCAGTTTGTAAAGCCAACAGAAGAACAAGTCAGCACCATCTCTCCAGTTTCCAGGTGTCATCTTTTATTAGATCCAGCCCGTAACCACTCTTGAGCTTGGGAGACATCGGAGTAAAATCAACTTCTCAGGGTCAGCAGGGGCATGTGGACGCTTCCAACGCGACAGCGTGCGCCGGTCTTTGCAGAAGCAAAGCCTCCTGCCGCCAGCTCTCTAGGGCCGCGGCTGAGTTCATTTGTGCAGAAAAGTAAGAACAAACCAAATGAGTACGACGCGGCCATCGCACTAATTATTACTTCTTGGTAATAATCCTAGAATTGGATGCAGAATAATCCTACAGGAATGTGTTGTGATAATTTATTTAGCTAATATTTTGTTCGCGGAGGGAGGCGCATGAGTCGTGCATCTAAAGTCGGATTCTCAACCGATTAAATCTACACCGAACTCAAAGGAAATGGAGGGGTTTACACCACTGAAGGAGCTCACCCTCTGCTCTGCAGACACTCCCAGCCTGTCCACTGCGGAGACCACACAGCTCTTCAAGACCACCGCATCGCACACGAACGGCTAAATTATTATGCGGGTTGCTCTGAGCAGCAACAAAACCAATTTCATACTGGTGAGCCTTCTCACCGTAAAGGACGGGAGCGTTTTGACAGATATTGGCGTAAGAACTCAGCACGGTTACAAGCGAAGCTCCAACAGAAGCTGCAGCCCAGAATGCAGTGGCGTAAACAACTCTACGGCTACGGCGCGACCGAGCCGCTGCCTAGGAGGTAAGCCTGGCTTAGGGCAACGTTGCAAGCAAAGGAAGCTCTCCAGACTCTTGGCCACCCTTAGGCCAGCATGCCCACAAGGCCCACGCGTGAGGTGTTTGCAACGCAGTCCTCGTAGAAAGGAGCGGCCCAACGGTGCAGTTGAGTTGGAGGTCTTAGGGGGCAGGTCTATACTTAACGGTGATCAAGCTGGCTTCTTAACGAGGCTCCTCATACTGCTAATGACTTAATTCTGATCCCTCTGTGGAGGACTTTCTAGAACTGGATTTATCTGAGTTCACGATTGCGTAGTCCTAATGTTCTTGGTTCTCTACTGTGCTGTTACAACCACCACAGGTTGATGACCACTCAAAAAGCTCCACCCTCCCTGTTGGACAGGTGGGGACACGGTGACGCAGCGGCAGCACGGGCAGAGCAGTCGCTGAATTTTCCTATCGTGCCTCACCCCGTGAAGCTTGCGGAGAGGCTTACTGTGAACGGGGACACAGTAGCAAACGGGTGCGGCTTAAGTGCAAGGTGACACGAGCTATGCCATATAAAATCTGCTGGGACTGGTACTCACTGCCTCAAGGTCCTCCACGGGGAAGAGGTTTCAAAGGCCAGCCCATCCACCAGACCCGGGAGAACGCCCGTGATAACACGACGTATCCAAGATTTCCCCCTCGGCGTGCCAGCTGGGGCACCCGCGGAGACCTGAAGGCACTTGTGGGGTTAGACAGCGTGGACAAGAGATTAACTTGGCACTAAGGACACTACTGCACGGCGCGATATTGCATTGCAGAGGGAATCGCTACCAAAAAGCAAGTGTTTACAGGAGATACCGCGTTCTAAAATGTTGTTACACAGTCGTGGTAAACGCACAAGTACTTCCAGGCCTGGGAGTACGAGCTCTCCCACGCTGCGCAGCGCGCGTTAGAACCCCGCACCGTCACGGTGATGACTTTCCTCCATTTACTGCTCTAAATATCAGGCAAGGCTCTCCGAAGCGCACGCAGAAAGCGGCTCAGCAGCAGGTGAAACGCTGCAGCTGCACCGATGGAAATGTTCTCCTTTGTTGCGGAACCGAAACGTGCCAGGATCCATCGCGCAGGATGGCAGGTTTCCTCCCGCTGGAAACCAGCTTTCCGAACGCTCATTTTACGCCTGAGCTTCCCGACCGTTTTCTCCAGCTAGCTTTCACTGTTGCATGTGGACGTGACCTTTTCAAGAAAAGGGGGAATCACCAAAGTTTTCTCACTATTTTTTATTTCTCGTTTTGGAGGCAGGTTTCTTCCCCACTCCTGGAAGATGAGAATCCTTGCGTGCACGGTGAAGCTTAAACGATACGTCCCCTAAGCCTCCAGGCTTATCACAACTTACTTGTGATTATTAGCGTTCCCAAAAGTCTTACCTGGGTTTCTAATAATGCCTGACCACTAAAAATCAGATCTGTTCTACCACTTTAAATCAAGGGCACGAAGCTCGAGAAGAAGAAATCATTACCCATTCGGATTTGTTTTCTCTGGAAACACAAAGTTCTGCCTGCTGCCAAATTCTCCTTCCCTGAGAGGCACGGGACAGCTTCCACCAGGACATAATTCTCACCTACTGCATGACTACCTACCTTTTCTTTTTTTGCCCGTAGCCTAGTTATGCACCTAATTAAGAATTGCTGGTTTAGACGTGACAATCCAAAACTAGCTTGTCTAACATAACTGGAAAGCGTTAAACCAAGACGATACTTTTAAGCTGTAACCTAAACAAAATATATGAAAGCAACTGCTCCGCCTGGAAAACAATGAAGAAACCAACCGGAGGGGGTAATCAGCATGTGAGGAGTCTTTAAGCTAACAAGGACATCTTCAGTGAAGTTTCCTGAAAAAAAGGTGCTGTGCAATTGGCAAACACCTTCCCCTAGTCAGAGGATTCCTCTGAAGCACCGCGTGTTAATCGGAAGGAAGTTGGAAAGCTTTCTGACAGGATCCTGTAATAAGCTTCATTAATATGGGGTACAGCGGCGTACTGCATATTAATAAAAAGGCAGCCTAAGATAATTAACGGGTGAATAAATTGAGAAATGTATTGTTTAGACGTGGGAGAAAAGCCTAACCTGGCACTACCTGATATCTGATTTATACAAAAATACAGAGAAGAGATGCACCAGGAAGAGATGCTCAGCTGGAGGTGTTAATATGAAAGCAAACACCTTGCAGAAATGGATGTGAGCGCTCCCGTTTTCTTAAGATTTTGTGAGCGCAGGACCTAAAGCGGCCGTCGGTCTGGGACAAACGACCCCTAACTTGGAATAAGTACTGCTGCTCAACTGCAAGGGCATAACTAAAAGAATCATTCTGTCGAGCAAGACCTTAGATTAGCTATGAATTATACCATTTTCATTTCATTTAGTTTGATTTTCTCTCTATTTCCTATTTTCTAAATTAAATAAACCTTGCTTGATGTAAGATAATTCGCCTTTACTGACTATTACTTAAGGATAAGCATTGCAAAGCCATTCCATGAGAGGAAGAAAACAAACCCACTGGAATTTAGGGTTTAGTGAAACAAAAGTAAAGCAGATATCCAAGTAAAATCCATGATGGAAGGCGAGAACGGAGTTATTTCCTGTTTTCTTTCTATGCACTGAAGAGACATTTGTGATTGCAACATCACTCACCCTCCAACTGAAGGAAAATTCCCCAGGTTTATCACAGTGACAGAGTTTTCTGTGGCGCAAGGATGAACAGCTGGGCTGGGGAGGGAGTAACTTATGGACCGGTAGGAGCAACTCTGTGGTAGGAGGAGCAGCAGTTTTGGTGGAGGCAAAGACCCGGGGAGGGGAGCAAGAGCAATTGCCTCCACAGATGTAGCGCTCTCCACGTGCGGGAGACGTGGAGAGTCCAGAAAACCCGCTGCTGTGAGAGGGAGGTCTGAAGAAGGTCAGAGGGTGTAAGCGCAGTACGTAAACGACCACTGAGAGGGCACGTGGATGGTGAAATAATCCCTGCAGGTGAGGAAGACAGAAAGGAATCACGGAGGTAACAACGAGCTCTGTGGGAGCTGCGAGAGGAGATGTTTGCTCTCCCAGTACGCTGTACCTCTTTAAGAAATAAACTGGCTTTGACCAATGTCACAAGCTTTTCCAGCGGCTCCGCAGGCACTGCCGAGCCTCCTTTGCATATCCTATGCTTAAAATTTTTATAAGCAAGCTACTTTTGTATTTACAGATAGTGCAGCAAGAGGGACCCATAACTGGTAAATGCAGTCGGATGATACACTTTTTCTTAGGGGTTATGTGGAGAGATTATGGGCTTCAACAATTTCCCTGCCTTGTTTTATTTCTACTTTATATTGCAGTCGCATCTGGAAATTGGAAAATTCAGTTTTACAAACAGGAGGAAGAGATAGGGGAGAAGGGAGAAAGGAGGAAAGCAAGAAAAAAGGAGTTGAGCAAGTTAGACTGGATGTGTTCAGTGGCTTAGTTGGCTTGACCTAATCACAGAGATTTTCCCAAAACTACTAATACCTGAAAGCCGTGTTACTCCGTATTCTCTCATTCCATTTTCCTGTTTCCAGAGAGATGGGAAGCAAAGCATCTCTCTGACATTGCACCCTCGACCCCATGAAAATCTTTAACAGATTAATGTCTGTAGTCTTGTATCTCGTTAGTAGCTGCTAATCTATGCAAAGCAAATTGGTTTGGATTTACCTAGAACATCATTGCCCACCCTGTAATTTGTAACTGCTGTTTGCAGTGACAGAAACTCTTAATCACACCACGCGCTAGAGACAGAACTTAAAGTCATTAAAAGCAGCAAACTTTTAAAGGGCAAAACACCAGGAGCAGCTCTTGGCAGCTGGATTCTGAATGATTTTTTTCCATGGGACAATTCTTTCCAGGGATTGTTGTCCCTTGCACCGCGCTTCTTGCCTGGCAGAGCAGGCGTTTGTTAGCTTGGATCCCCCAGCTGCACCCGTCTCCTCTTCGCGCCCGCCGCTCCGCAGCATCCCACCGCGTTGCTGGAGTGGGGCAGAGAGGAGCCGTGGGGCAGCGCTCCCCAGCACCAACCTCCCAACTCCCATCCCGCAAGAACTCACCGATCCCTGGGTAGGACAAGTCTCCCGGCCACGGATCCGTCCTCGGGCCTGTGGCGCTGCCTGCGCACCTTCTCGACGGAAATCAGGATGTTCCACCTATGCAGAGACATATCCATGTAGCTCAAAAAGTATCTGAGAACAATTTTCACATGAACATGTGCCTTCATTCCCATCTGTGCATACCACAGTTTTAAATACTGCTTGCACTTTCCAAACTCTCGCTTCACCGGAAAAAATAGCCAGAGCAAACTATAAGGAAAAAACAAACCCCCAAAAACCCAACAAAAAACCAAATGGAAATGGGTAACAAATAAAACCCAAAGAAATAAGGAAACGCTGAAGCAATCACTCCTCCTTATACATTTGTTCTGCTGCCACACACAATAAATTGTAAGGGTTACCAAATAACCATTCAAGTTCCAATGATGTACACACATCTATAATCTTCGTTAGCTGCGCGCTGGCATGCTTCAGGAACGCCACTGTGTCCTCCAGCGCAATTCTGTATCAACGACTTTCCCAAATAAATCCAGCCGCTGGTTTATATTAATGAACTGTCACAGTTCCCATTGTTTTCCCATGGTCTTGCAGCTGCATTCTTTCACAGGTGCTTGGCAAATTAAAATGATGCTGGTTTGGGGTTTCAGGCTGATACAAAATCACTCCTTCAGCAGATTGTTAGGGAGTTATTCATGCAAGAAACACATCTTTACTTTAGACAGCCTGCTTTTCTCCTCATCCTCCTCCTCCTTCGCCGACCCTTCGCGTTTCCGAAGCGCCCTGGCGATGAAATAAACCCCAAGATTGCTTCTTGTTCTTACTTAGAGAAGAACTCGTTTGACGATAATCAGCTTGGAGGGGAAAGCACGGCTTGACTCTGCCCTGTTATCCCGATGGAAATGAAAAGCACTCCCAGCGAAGCCTGCGTGCTGGGCCTCGGACGGTGTAAACTGGTGTAGCTCTGTTCTGTGAGTGGGGCTGGACCGGCTTACAGACCAGCCAAAGACCTGGCCCAACTTAAATGGCTTATAACTGGGATAGTCAGGCCAGTAATTGCCTTAATCTACTGAAAAAATAAAACAATAATGGTAATTATGACGCTTTAATTTCTACAGCGTAATTCAAAGCGAAATCTCAAGGCACGAGGAGTATTTACGACAGAACCCTCTGCCCTCAATCCCGGGGAACAGCAAAGCCCGGCAGCTTTCCCCGAAGCCAGCAGGAGATGCGGGTGCTCCCACTTCTCAGCCCCAACGCCCCCGTTTCTCGGAGACAAACAGGCTTCAACCACCAGTTACAAAGCCAGAGGCGCCTGCCATTTCAGGCTGTCTCCATTTCTGTACGCCAGAGCTGTAATGTTCCGCTAAGGACCTCGCCCGATGGCAGGCACCTCCACCGCCTCGCAGGATCGCTGTGTACTCAGCAGGGAGATGCTTTTTGCGGTGGGTGACTGCAAGAGCCAGCCTTGGGTGCTTTGAACTGCCAGCTGGAGGCATCTTGGCTTTTGCTGTTGACTCATAGCAAGCCGAGGAGTATCAGCTGTTCCATCTCTGTCTCCAGCCTGGACCTGTAAAGTCACAACCTGCGCATCGCTGCTGTGGCGCCGTTCCCAGCGCCGACGTGGGGAGCTGCCCTGCGAGCGGCACGCGGCCGTGTCGCTCCCGCGCGCAAACGGAACGAGAGGAACGCTTCAGGTCAGCTGAAGCAAGACGTTCAGGCGGTGTAAATCCCCGCGGCTCTGCCCGATTCCAAGGGCAGCAGGCTGCATTCTCACCCCTCGGGCAGGGCTGATCGCAGGGACGTGCAGAAAGGGTCACGCGGGAGCTGCGCACGCCGCCGGGCTCGGAGGATCCGCAGGATCTGTGACTCCCCGCCGAACCCAAAGGCTCGCTATTACAGCCACGGGTGAGGATGAGATGTTAAATATTTGCCACGAGGCTAAGCAGTTGTTGAGATGATCCGGTAGGGCATCATCGCATTTATTTCAAATATTTCACTTGTGAAATATTAACAGTAACAACGCGAACATTTAATATGCAAGCACCTATTCATTTACGCTAGCCAGATGCAGTTTCGCTTTGTGTTTCCTCCCTCTAGTGCTTTTTTTCCCTAATCCCTCGTTTCTTTTCAACCTTTTAAGCTCTCTCGCTAGTTTTCCAGACAACACCATCAATGGATCTGAAGCAGGCCCCAGAGTTCCCGCTGGGGAACAGGAGGTTATTATATTTTAGGGAGAACTCCGTGCATTTCCATTACTCCTCCTAATCCAATTTTAAGATATTTATTTACATTTAGTGCACATGAAGCAGCGAAAGAACGCTGCACTGGAGATGACACGCGTCCCGCAAACAGGAGGTTCTGAGTTGGCAGTTTTCAGATCTTCTGAAGGAGCACAAGGTGGAGGGAGATCTTGTGTCAACGCCCGTTTTACTGTCCCACGTGTAGGAGGTGGCCCCGAAACAGCGCAGAAACACGTCGGGATCTCTGATATTCCAGCTGGGGTGTCCAAAAGCACCAACCACAGCCCCGCTGGAGGGTTATCGCACCAGGAAACAGCAGCTGTGGGACATCATCCGCTCTACCTCTTCCCTCTTCTGGTCTCTCCCCGCTTTCTCCTGCGTAGAGCTTTCTGGTTTCCTGAAGATCAATCACAGCGCTTCACCCAGCAGAAGGACCTCTCCTGCCACCTCACGGATCACGCTGCTATGTACGAGCCACTCTGGTGAGGGACAAGTTCCCCACAATTTCCAAGCCCCAGTATTACTAACGATACAGGTTCCTAATGAAGATGACAACTTAAGGTGTCTCTCACTGTTACGCTGTACGTGGTGACAGACAAGAAAGCCTACGCAGATGAGGGTCACAATCAGCGTGGGGATTTTGATGGTAGCAGTAAAATGATCTGCTATGGATCCTAACTGGGAGAAGCTGGGAACCCGCTGCAGACACACTGTGCAAGAATCCACTCGAAAAAGCAGCAGGCACCAGAATAAGAGAGCGCAGAACCATCACCGGCCGTAGCAAAAGGCCCTGTACCGTACACCAGAGAGGTGGAAAGCAGAAGACTGGAAGAGTTTTTGAGGTTCGTATCCTAGGCAGTCCATGTTCTGAGTCGCACACGCTCAGTGAAACCTCACAAGTTGCATTACTTGAGTTCAAGCACAGATCTCATCCTCCACCTTGCTTTTTCAAAAGCCAGCCCTCAAAAGCTGGCTGCTTTACTCCTCTTTATGAACCGGTTTCTTTCTGATGGATCAGCAGCACTGTTTTCTTTCTTAAGGGCCTCACCTGCAGCACATTTGAAATAAACCTGGCCTGCAGCTATCAAAACCATACCAACCGGTGTGGACAGGCTGTTCCGCTGCCTCCAGCTTACACAATGCAACTTCTTTGCTTCTAATACTTCCTCTCAAAATTATTGTTTCTGAGCATGAGAAAGTTCAGCCCATTGTGTGGTGCTGATTATATCTGCAAAAAAATGACATATTTCTTGCAAAAACGTAGACTAGGTTTCAACCTTAAAGATGAGCGTGCTTTTTTAACGTTCCAGGGGGCTCTATTAGCTGTCAATGCAGAACTCTTAAAGCACACCCAAAGATTTGTCTAGCTCATTGTTAGAAAAGAATGGGAGAATCCTTACTTTAAAAATCCTAAAACTGCCAAATTACTGCAACGCCGTCCTGTTCAAGGCTGGATGTCGGGTAGCTTAGTTTACAATTTAACTCAGCCCCTTGCCCAAGACCACAGCAGACATTAGTGAGGGAGCGCAGGTTTGACCCAAGACGTGTCAGACCTTAACCACTGTCCATCCCTTCCCGCTCTCTGGAAGCCTGTGAGATCCTGTTGGCGGTTGGATTACAAAGGCGTTACCAAAATACCCAAACCAACCCTTAGACTTTTTCCAGATGAAAAAATGCAGTAAATATAGCGTCAACACGCTTGGGCTTGATTTTGTGCCGTTTGTAAGGAATATTTCCTCCTGATCTGCTGGCTTATTACCATATCACGCCATCCCGTCTTTTCCCCTCATCCCAGGGTGAGGTATTGGGTCCACTCCGTGTTTTTTGTGGAGATGTCTTTGATGTCTTTTACGATTTCTCACAGCCAGAGGAAGCTTCTCTCTCGCACTTCCTCACGCTGGACGTTTGGGTCGAAAGGCACGGCACTTAGGATTTGGTTGTGAGCGAGGTGCAAAAAGTAAACAGATGTTGTAAGCGAAGAAAATTAACTTAGATCATGGAATTTCAGGATTGTTTCATTTGCAGTCACAGCTGGGAATTTATTAGGAACAGAAATAAGGACAAGCCTTTTCTTTCACTATCTTATTTTCAACCTGAGAAAGCTTGCCTGAGCTTATCTTAAAATCGCAGCTACAAAGCCACCTCTCAGCCACCTTCTCATTCCCTCATTCCGAGATTGTCAAACCTGTCAAACACCCTCACTGGGCTGCAAGCTCCGAGTTTAAGAACGCCTTTCTAGTCTGGGGAGACACGCGGGTGTAAGATGGCCCAGCATCGGTGTCTACGCTGGGGTGAGCAGGGAGACGTACCTCAGATGTAAACACCTGAAGTGCAGACAGCCTAAATTTAGATATCTGAGTCAAAAGTAAATCCTTCCTGCGGCGATAAGGAGCGCTTCATCGGGATCCAAGACCAACAGAGGTTTGATGCTAGAAAACTCACGCCGCTACGGGTTTTCTGCTCTTTGTATTACCGTTTCCTTTCCAAATTCATGAAGATGAAAGTTAAGCTGTTCCTAGGTCTGTGCAGTAATTGCACAGTGGAATATAAACCAGCTGCCCTTACAACTTCTGAATAAAAATAACCACAGAGCTGGGGAATTCAGATCTCACCGTTCAGCAGGAGCCTAGCCACTGATCCTGCTACGACTCTACTCTCTCGACAGAAACGTCATGGTGGATGAGCTGACTTGCATGAAGATCTTGTTCTTACTCATTGTTCCTGATCACTTGTTGAATGATGCCAGGTTGATAAATTAAATTTGAAATATAATCTGTACCTGACCGGCTCTTCTCGAGCAGGGGACCTCTTCAGACAAACCACACCAACAGTTTGGACTGCTAGATGCTACGCCTCGAAACTTCAGCCGGAGGTTGGAGAGTGGATGAAAAAATATTTCTGTAAATATAAAGCAGAAGGTACCAGACTGACTGTTTCTTGGCAAAGGAGAGGCAGACTGACTGCCTGTGCCCACACAAGAGCCTGGAAACCAGGAACAGGGCTGGCGTCACATGAGAGCAATTCATGTTCTCCCTTGGTTAGAGAAGCTTACGTTCTCACTGGCTGGGGATCGCTAAATCAGTGTGACGATCTGGACTGAGATTAGAGCAGGTTATTTCAGATGAGATAAACAATAATTTCTGGGGTGGCATTGACCAAAAAGATGATGCCAGCTGCTTTGCCAGAAGCATAACGTAATTCTGAGATCTGCTGTTCCCCATTCAACAGTTTCCAGGCTCTTTGTGTTACGGGTTCACGCATCAATCACGCCCTTACTGCCCCTTCCTAGCTGCCACAAGCATCCTGCATTCCTTTATAACTCCATTTATTCCAGAAAATCTGTAGGAAGCAAAGGTTGCAGCTTCCTTCTCTAATCTTTCTACACTGGTGCTGCTAAAAATGCAGAAATCTCCATGGGAACACGACTTTGTTTGGGATGTTTGGCTCCCTGTCTTCACCGCTGTCAGCGGGAGTCGCTGGCCCCGCGCCCTGGACCATACCCTGGTGATGCGGAGCACTGCAGTAAAATTTTGCAACAAGCACATTCACGCTCGGGGTAGACACCACCGGATCCTCAGAGCCGGGCTCCTGCGAGGGCAGAGTCAAATGTTCTGGATCACCTCCGTTTGCTCCTTAAGCTGGAATGCTGGAGGTGCAAGTGTACAAGCTTTTCCACAGCCGTGAAGGCAAGAACTGGACTTTCCTTCCACGCAGTGGTCTCAGGTGATAACGCTCTGCAGCCCCGATAGCTTGTTGGGACATGAGGGAAATGGAATCTCTCTGGATTAATACCAGTTTTGTCAATATTAATCATCTGTGAGCACACACAGAGGAAAAGGTCAGGAGAGGGCAAAGTACCAGCCCTTCCCTTCCGCTGTTAATATTCTTGGAATTCAATAACAGCAAAAGAAATAATTATGTGGACAATTATTGCGGTGTTTCCTTCTCCAACAATAGAAAAGGTACAAAATGAACATTTTTGTATGATATACCGTATTCACCCCGATCGTATTCTGATGTTTTCAATTACTCCTGCTTCCAAGATTGCATTGCACAGATAAAATAGACATTGGAACATTAAAAAAACAAAACAAAACCCATCATTCTCCATTTATGTAAATTTTATTCTTGACAACGATAATGAAGGCCACATAGAGAAGCTGTTGCATTTGCAACGTCATTCTATTCATGCCTTCATTTTTTAGGTTTGATTGTTCAAAACTCCACTGAATAATGGAACGAACAGATGATAGCGCACAGGAATATTTTCTTTTAAATAAGACATTTAATTATTATGTTTTATATAATGTGGAACATTAAAGTCACTTGGAAACAGCTTCAAAAAAAAGGCTTTTTTAAAAGTATGAGGTTTGTTCAAGACTATTTACTTTGGAGGAATGAGTTTTATAAAAGTGCCCAAGTGATTTAGGAGCTGAAATCCAGGAATAAGCCAACAAAAGCAGAGCTGTTAAGACACCTAAACATCTTTGTACAACGTATTTTAAATAATTTTGAACAAGCAAAGATTGAAAGGAAGACAAATTTGTCTAGAGTGTAAATGATTTGAAACAGAAAAGAAGGTATGACTCGACGAGAGACTCACTTCACGGCCTCAGCTACGCTAGCAACGGTCACACTCGCAGGGTCTAAACCCAGGGTGAAGGGAATACCCCAGCCCACGTTACCACGTCGAGGAGAACACCCAGGACGCTCCACTTTGTGCCACAAGGAAAGGACACAGGACCGAGGTGGTCGAACGCACAGCACGCCCCATCCCTCCTTCCACCTCTGCTCTCCGGGCACAATCCTACCGTGCAACAGCCCACCAGGGACCGGCGAGCCAACTTCCTCGGCACACCAGTGAAGTGACACTGGAGATCAACGGAACTCCACAGGTTTTGGTCTATTATTTCAGTAATTGTTAGGTTTTACCAAGTGATCTGGCGCTCAGATTTGCTTGGATTGTGTTCTCCTCTGCTCAGCCACAGCCAGACTTAGAGCTCTCTTTGTGTCCTATCTCTTTTTGTCAGAAGAGCTACTTTTCAAACCCGGTGCTGACTGAATTTCTAATCCTTAAAACATTTGCAGAAATAGAGATTTCATCCCACACAATGGATTATCTGAAAGAAAAAGAAATACTGGCACAAATATCACTCTGGCTGGGGTTTGTTCTACGGCGAAGCAAATAATCTGAAAGAACAGAAGTCGTCTGGTGGCCTGACTCCCACGCGTAGGTAGCATCTATGAGTAACTTCAAATTTCTATCTGCAATACTTAACTGTAACTTCAGCTAGTCATCTCGTGCCTTAAATAGACCAGAAAGTTTTTCCTTACAGCATGAAGATCTGTCAGCTTTTGAAAGCTGAGTCTCCTTTCAGGAAACTGTAAGGAATTTTTTCAGCCTTTAACTTCACTAGGATCTGGTAAAATCTGACCATTTTCATGTATACCTCTTGTGTGCCTTCACCCCAAGTAAGCAAAGGTTTTTCCACGAAGCATGGACAATCGTGGTCATCACGCTCAAACATCAGTACTTGTGCTCACAGTCACAGGATCAGGTGCTCAGGAGCCTTCCAGACCGGGATGCCTTGGAAGTTGCTAGGGGCTACCACCACGCATCTGATCTAGGACAACCACAGACCTCAGAATGGCCATCTACGCCAAACGCTCTTTGGGATCCGTGGAAGAAGGCTGAAGCCACGCCAGTCAGAGGTCGTAAAAGGAGAGTACACCTGAGCAGTATTGCCTAGTCTTAGAGTATTTGACAGAGCCAGAAAAGACCCCAGACTCTAGGGCACCAAGCATTCGTACCATTCTGAAACAGAAGTGGGAAATTTCTGGATAAGTACAGGTGGAACACGTGTGCAGAGTTCAAGTTAACGCATTGTTCAAGTAGCCAGTTGGAGAGAAACATGGCATTAGCATCTGCTGAACAAAAAGGATTGCTAGCACAGAAAGAGGTGGCTAGACCCCATGGGATATGATACGTTATGTGTTTTCAGTATCGAAATCTGTGCTTTATCACAAAATGCAAGTGCTCAGAAGAGCCTTTGTTGTTCCCTAACAGCCACCGTGGACGCTAACAGCCATCGTTCCATCTTCGTTGTCTTAAATATTCCAGACTTCTAATTTGTACCAAGTGCTAGCAAAATCTCTTTGCCCTTGCAGGTCTGAGAAAGGCAAGGTAACAAGGAACGGCAGTTTGCGTTTTAAATTCAGACAATGGATAGAGTCGACAAAAAACCAACATACTTCTGAATAAAATCTCTTGATCACATCCCTTCCTTACAGATTAATACTTGTTAATAGAGCAGGGAAGAAAGTGAAATGCCAGAGCTGGTGAAAGCACTGCTACTGAAAGCGTGACAACTTCTTCCAGGTATCTGTTGGCCGAATAAAACACACCGCTGTCAACAGCCCCTGTGCTCCCGCTTCTCCTTTTCCCTGACACAGCCAGCGCCGCTGTGAAACGGCATTACTCTTATTTGTGATATTCTGCCATCTCACTTTTTAATTGTCTTTTTATACCTGCAGGAAAAAAATGTGATGGGTAGGGTACTGGCAAAGAAGATTTTCTATACTGACTCACAGCTAGGGTAAGCTTTTACGGGATGCTATCTGTTGTAGGCTGTCCAGAGCCAGGAACAGTTCGATGCAGTGAGCTTCTTGCTCCACATCTATCAAGGTGAGCAAGCTTCAACTTTCTAGAGACTCAAGGGGGTTTCTTTTAGATCACAGCTGAAGTTCCTGCTACCAAAAAGAGCATGTCTGCAATCCACACAGAGATAAAGAAAAATACATTTTTTCAGAGGAGGTTCTTTCAATTCTGCAGTCATAGGAAGGAAAGAGGGCATAGGTCCTGAGGCAGAGCTTAAAAACAGCAATTTAGGGTTTGTCTCCAAAAGAGCACTAAAGACATGTTTAATTTTAACCACATGTGTGTTCCCATCTTGATTCAACAGTGTTTAACCATGAAGCACGTGCTTAACCGGCATTTAAAACCACACCCGAGAGCTAAGCACACACACGTGTGCTTAAAACCGCAGAGACAGAACTGCTCATGTCCCTGCTCCTGAGCATATATTTAAGTGTCTTCTTGTCATTGTGCGTAAGAAAATGGAGTGCTCTGCTACAGTCAAAGCTGCTCTACTGCCACGGAAAGCAGTGCAGTGGCCCAAAGACATCTGCTGAGAGTGCTCGTTTCATTGCAATCCTCTGAGTAAAGCCTGGGGTGTGGAAAATAGATGGAAGGAAGTAAGCATCTGGTTTCATACTGAATGTGTTCTTACAAGAAGATAGATTTTTTTTTCCCAACTTCAAATCCTGAAAAGAAGGCATATGAGAGAAAGAAACTCAATGCAAAAGCCAACGGTGAGAGCAAAGGGTTGAAAAGAGCAGAGGAGACGTTTTATTAGGAAAAGGGAAGGAGTTAGGATGTCCACCTAGAGCTTGCGGCTGTAGAAATAACATCTTGTTTGATGGGATCTCTGAGGATTTGGGGTGATTTTTTTGCAGTGACAATGGACACAACGCAAGGTGAGAGACAGAAAACTCAGCAAAGACCCACAGAGTCACCGTCCTGTGAGAAGGCTCGGTGATATTGGTAACCGAGGGTGAGCACGTCGAATTTGAGAGCGATAAGCTCCCGAGTGCACGTGAAATTTAAACAGAAAAGAGTTTGCAGAGGGAGGCTGCAGAGGGTATTCTCACCCTGTAGAGTGAAAATATAATCCTCCTGCCTTGCATATTCGCCCACATGACACAACAGTGGGAGGGCTTCCAAGGCACTTATTAGCCCAAAGTGTGAATGTTGGCCAGACGGTTTCTTTGGATTCTGAAGAGTCAAGAGGATGAGACCTGTGATTTCTTGTGGGTTCGGTAAGACACGCAGCTACAACAGGCTTTGCTGCTGCTGTTTGGTCAGCTATGGCTGCGCGTTCATGCTGCTCCTGCTTTCCTCCATCCATGAGGTGAAACGGTGGGCTTAGCAGCAGCCCAAAGAGCAGTGGCCAAAGACAGCCGGACAGATTGCCTTGCAGCTCTCTGAACTGTCTCGTTGGTCATTCAAATATCTACTGCCAACTCCGACATAGCGCCTTCCTTTATGTCATCCCCAAGAACTGTCAGTTTAAATGAAGAATCCAGCTTTTCGGAAAGCGAGGGTGTGGACTCCGGGTAGTTCTTCCCCAAACATTTTGCCATCCGTAGAAAGACTCCTTGAGGATTTTGTTTTCTCTCTACATGAAGTTTGCAAATTAACTGAACTAGAATGAAAAATCCTGCTTTTGTAACATGCATTGCTGGTTACAAACCTTTTAATGCTTAACTCTATGATGGCCTGTTCACACTTCCCAAAAACATTTACAAAGCTGACCAACAGAGTCCTGTTTTGCTCTCAGTTCATTTCACTGACCCAATTCTCCGAAATGCAGAATTCACTCCCATTTTCTGAGCAGCCTCATCGTACGAAACACGCTAACGTTCACAGTGTTCCGTGAAGCGCTCTGGTTTTCCATCGAGTCCTGAAAGATATTTGATTGCTTTTGATAATATTCAAAATACGATGCGGGGGATGCAGATATATTTACTCTTTCACCAGATAGATTTCCTCTTCTGTGTTTACTCTGTGATTTTTCAAACATTGCACAAACGAGCGCCCAGGGATTACACGCAAAGTGCTGAAATTCTAAACGGGCAGCGCTCGCAAGCCAGCAGACACTCGCATCTCACAGCTGTGGATTGCCACGGGCAGTACAGGGCCCGAAAGAGCCGAAATTATCAGGGATCCTTTACAGGAACCAAGCTAAATCCCGCTGTGCTCATGGTCAGATTGAATCTCTGCAATAGTTTTTCAAACTATCCCTGCCCCAAATCAGTTCACATTCACCGAAATGTCCAAGGTGGGACCAGCCCTCCATGGTAATGAGACACTATTCTACTAACACCAAGCTCAATTGAAGCTTTCTTGTAAAATTCTACGAGAAGTCACTTAATTTTCTTCTATAGCCATCTTTAATTTCCAGTGGTGGTCTCAGGACAAATTGCTAATCTATCACTGTAATGAATGCTTAGAAATCTTCCCGTTGCTTTCAAATACGTTCTAAAATTTCTACGGAAAATCCATTTATGATGAAGGAAAGTATGTTCCAGATAAATCCTTCTATTTCATTTGGTATTTTGGTTGTACTGCATAAAAATCTGACAGCCCCTGATCGCCTAAATTCATTGTGTGAGCTGGAAAAAATACGTATTTTGTGCAGTGAGCTCCCTGGTTCTGCCATCAACGGAAGACTGTAACGATCATTACTCTCACAACCCTCAGTGTTGTCTCACTTGAGTTTGATATGGAATTCAGTTCCCTCCAAAACATTGAAACTAGTTTGCCATGAAAATTAATTCTAGCGGATTTGCCTTCCTCATACTCATCCCAAATAATCAACTTCATTTTGACCAAACGCTAATAGATTTTTTGGGCAGTTTTCTCTGTTTTCCCCTGCTGACAGGGCACTCCACCTAGCAAAACAGAAATCTATATAGTCAAGCTTCTGATGGATGGCAAAGCAGACCTTCTCCTAGATCTAGAAATAACACACAGTGTCTCCAGTTCACAGTATTTAAATCAAACCTACAATTTTACGCTCCATCTCTTTATTAAGCACAAATACACAGGGTTTTTTAAAAAGTTGGATTATGTCCTAGGCTGCTCCCAGAAAACTGTTGCGCTTGAAACAAAGGTTCAAATCTCTATCATACGCTGCGTGGTTTAATAAAAGGGGCTTAATATGGAAATGAAACAAATCTAGCATTAGAAAAATAAGCAGAATCAAAATCCATTTAACTGAAACCTGAAGCTCTTTATATTTATATCATAATACACTTACAGTAGCAGCTTCACTAAAAACTGTCCTTGTCAGAGATAGCCCTTTATTCTTTCTTCTGTATTGCCTGTCAAGTAGCTAATTCAAGTAGCTAATTGTGAAAATAACTAATCCAACCGCTGTGCATTCCTTCAATTATTTTCTTCTTCATCCCTTTTCTACTCGTATTCCCCTGTATTTTTTACATCATCTTTCAATTAGATTATAAGGACACGCAACGTATGTCAGCGTACGGTACTCAAACCCAAGGATCTCTGATGATCTTCTATGCATCTGGGCTCAATTAAAACAATAATATAAGAATAATCGTAACAACAATATCTCCTTAATAGATATAGTATATAATAATAATAATTTTCCACCATCAATGCAGAGACTTCAAAGAGCACTCAATCTGTTAAATAATACCATCTGGGTGAACGCACTATTAAATCTCGTAAACTCTCTAAAAAAGGTCCCTCCACATGACATACGAGCCAAGGAAATGCCACCTATCTTGGCATTTTTTAAGCAGGCTGTAGAAAATGTTGTGACCTTTCCCCTCGGCCTTAGACAGGGGGAATATGAGACAGAAGACATCTCTGGTTGTCAGACCCTGACTTTGGCTGGGCAAAACCCGATATGAAAACTCTCGCAGACCTACTCAAAACTCTTTGGTGGTTTGCTTCACTTTAAGATAAAAAAAAAAAAAAAGCTAAGCAGCTATTTTTACGATACTTGGCCTCGAGTGTAAACATATCACCTCCAGTGAATTGGCCATCACTAAGGTTTTTAACAACTTAGTCACACAGCAGCTGCACGCACCACGAAGAGTGTCACTTTGAAAGAAGTTTCCTATTTTTGCAAGGGAAGAACAAGCGTGTTTGATTTCAACAAACCAAGGAACTAAGTAATTCTTGCTTGATTAAATTCTAGGAAGAAAGAACACAAAATCTCCAAGAGGAGACGTTTTCTTTAGCATTCTTGCATTACTGATTCAGCAGATTTGTTCCGGTGTGACTTGTGACACTTGTCCCGGCTCTCTGCAGCGCACCAGCACCTCCCAGTAACCGTGGGTTCAGAGCTGCCCGTGCCCTCAGCCCAGGCTCCACATGCCAGCTCTTCCTCCAGTCTTTCTTTAGAATATTTTCTTCTTGATTGCAATTTTTCCGAAGATAAGGATGGATATCTCTGTTGTGCAGATACTGAGGAAAATGGTAACTTCCAGACAAACTGAAATAAACTCATATTTTATTTCCCATGACATTTGAGAAATGACTGTGGATACTCCCATTAACTACTGGCACAAGATGCTAAAACCTTCCATGGCGTTCTTTCCTGCCTTCGCGGTCAGTAAGATTCAAGTTCCTGGTGCCTCCTAGAAAAAGGTCTGTAATATTTAGTTCAGTATCTGCTAGAATTAACAAAAAGACTTCCAGATCTTAAGTCTCTATTCAAATGTCATTGTTTACATGAAAAAGATGTTTGAAACAACAGCAATATGACTTGTAGAATTTGCAAGCTTTGTCCTGCCTTTGCACAGACAAAAATATTGGTTGAATAGAACCCACAATATTCATCAAGGATTAGTGCCGGAACGGATCTGACTGCTTATTTCGACAATCATCTCCGTGGTAAGGGGAGGAATATGCTAATGAAATGTTCCAGTGACAAATTAAGGGAGGTAATGGCAACGACAGGAGCATCACAGTGGAAGAGCTGCTCAATGAAGACCAAAGCAATAGAAAGGAGATTAGGTTTAATAATATATAATGAAAAATACACTTAGCGAGTGATCCAGCTCATCTACCAGAGCCATCCAGAAGACGGGTCTCCAGCCAACAGGGAACGCTCCAGCGAGCGGTTCATCGCAGCGACTGCTGGCGCCTCTTTCAGAGCTGAGGAGCTACCCCCGGCCTGCTAAGATTACGTAGGATGAGTCTACCAGTTTGATAATCATAACAAAAAGGCTTTAACTGGACAGACACCAGTTAGAAATAATCCAGGAGGATGATTCAGATGTACGACTCAATTGCCGTTGAGTATCAGTTATCAATATGATACTGCTGTGAGAAATCAAAGTGATCCCAGGATGTGATCCCGGTTTTTTCCAGTAGATGTAAGCAACCACTAATTGCACTGTACAAGACGCTACGAGGGCCGAATGTGGAACGCTGTACGTAATTCCAGTCAACCTCTTCAGAAAAAGATGGATTCAAGATGAAAAAAAGGCAGGGAAAGGCTACTTAGAAGAGAATGGAGAATCTATCACGTAAGGAACTTAATGTTTATCCTAGCATGGTTAGTATTATCATTCACAAACAAACTCAAGAAGCAAACACAAGAGAGAAAGCACTACTTAAGTTACAGGATGATACTAATAAAAACATTGCCATGCTTGCATTTCCATGAGGAATTAAAATATATTTTTTTTTTTTATCAATCAAAGGACTGAGCTTCTGAAGCAGATTTCCCAAGAGGGCAATACAGTAAAACTCCAGGTAGTTTTAAGATGATTCTCACACCTTATGGAAGAAATGACATGGTATGTTTTTCTGATGTAGGAGGGGGTGATCAAGAAATGTTATCTTCCATATTTGAAATAAGAATTTTAAAATTGGTTGAAATTTTGACATAAGAAAAATAAAGGCATGAAACATTTCCCAAAACAATTCAGAGTCAAACTTTTCAAATACATGTTTTTATGAAAAGTTAGGTTATGATGTCATCTCGTGTCTCAAAGCTTCTTCCTTTCCTTGGAAAATAAGAATTGTCTTCAAACATTACAACGGAGTTGTAGTTGAAGTGGTAATTCTGATACCCATACAGTTCTGTTTGTGACTACTCACAAATTCCAAATCAGAAGAAAGAACAGAAAATAAATAAAGCCCAAAGGAAGAAAATAAGTTTGTTTCATACATATAGGATGCTGATTCAATCCCAAATCTAAGGAGAAATAACCTCTGTTACCCTAACAAGGGGTCACGTGCAAACTGCCAGTGTCGACACTCCTCAGCACACCGAATTGCTCCAGAAGCCCAGACAGTTCACCCACATTTTTATGTGAAAGGGACATTTTGGGTGGCACGTCTCGTTGCAAACATCTCCTACCTTCATCTGTCAGCTTTGTGAGGAAAGCCATGAATTATATTGTTAGAAATTGGAATATTTTGCTGTACTTGAGTCAGCAACTAGATGACAAGCAGTAGACAAGTAATAACAACAGTGTTTCTTTTACTGGCTTTTCACTGAGTCAATCAGCTGTGATACACCTCCAAATAACATTTCCTCCCAAAAAAAAAAATTTAAAATGTTTCCAGGGGAAAAACATTTTTTCCAGATGCTGGTCCTCTAGGAAATATTAAAGATACCCGCTGAAATCTTTATAAGAAATTGCTTTATTGCACATTTTGTACTCTCAGCCAAGCTGTCAGCATGACCTATGTATTTCCATAACTATCCACACATGCCCGCTTACTTCACTGAAGAAAATGGACAGAACTAACTTCAAGTTCAGTTCAAGTTGAGCTTGACTCAAAAATGAATGTTAAATGACAAACCCAAAGGGGAAAAAAATAAAATAGACGGAAAAATCTCTTTTGAATTAAAGAATAGCGTGGAGGATGAGGCTTTGAATTGATTTTTATTATTATTATTTTTGCATGTTAAATTTTTTTTTTAATTTTTGCATGTTAAAATTCATTTGTGTGACCTTCCCTTGCTCCCAGAACATACTGTACAGACTTCCAAAGAACAAAACATCGCCGACTCCCACTGCTGCGCATGAAGACAGTGGATGGTTACAGCGCACAGCACTTCCAACCGGGCCACCACCGCCCAGACCCACCCAACTGACGATGAGGCTGAAGGATTTTGGAAATCCATCATGGGAAAGGTCCGACAGAGATAGCCCTAAACCCTACACTTCCAAAGAAAAGCAGGCAAGAGGAAGCCCCCTGCCCCCGCAGTGTGCTGGCACAACACACGCACGCACACATTTTCACCAGAAATACGACAAATCCCTGGTACCTACTGGCCTTTTTGCAAATCCACTGCCTTCTCCCTAACGGACTAAGGCATTGCGTACCCGTTAAAACTATGCAGTATGCCCTAAAATGATGACATTTTGTTTTAATTGAAATCAAACATACTCTTCCATGAGGGAATAAGAAAGTAAACCAAATTTTAATAGGAATTCGCAGAAGTACAGAAGAATATTGTTCTCCCTCCTATATTATCTTCCCATGGAAATCTGAGAACAAATATTTTTGAGGCAAGAGATGAAACCTACTCTTAGTTAAACTGTACTGAAATCAATGAAGTTATTTCCACAGAAACAAAGGAACAAAATTAATATAAGACTGTACTGGATATATGTTTATTAAACCACACTACTTATTGTAAACTTCACAAGGCACCTACTCCACAAGATGTCCTAAACCGGACAGGGCCACACACACCGACTTCTCCCTCGGCTGGTTACACAGAGACCGTACTTTCGGCTGCTCCTTGACGAGATGGGACTGTTTTGTGGAAAGAAACGGTTCTGAGCCAATTAAGAGCTCAATGGCTACTTGACAGATGTTAGGAAAGAGATTGCATAGCCCGCAACTGTAATTCTGACAACACATTCAGAACAAGCAAGGTTACCTGAAAATTAAGTTTGGGGTTTTCTTCCCTCCCTGTACCTTCCTCTCAGGAAAACACCAAATCCTAAGACGTTCCTACCGATCTTGGCCAGTCCATGATATCCACATTTTACACTATATTCCTGTCACGCACACTTTGCAGTCCTCAGACCTCATATTGCCCTGCAGATCTCTTGTGACAGAAAACACGAGCACGGAATTCGATAGCCATTATGAATTTCTATAGCGACAATGTTTTCCGAAACCACCGACAACGCCGCGCTGACTTGTACGAGCTCCTCGGATCAGAGCGCGTCGGGCTCTTAGCACGCTCTGTCAGACCTGAGGAAGAGGCGCAAAGTCCTCAGCTTAGAAGGCGTAAGGGCCAGGCCTTGACAAATGTTTTATTCTTTGTTATTAAAGAAACGCATTGATAAATATACAAGGGAAAACAATACATTTCAACTGGGGAAAAAAAAAAAAAGAGATAGAATAATGTTAAGAGAAAAAGCTGACAAAGAAATGCCAGCTGTAGAGTGCTGAAGTGTCACAAAGCTTAAAAGGAAGCGCCAGAGGTACAGGTGATGGAAGTGCCACGTCCTTGCTCTCCTGAGAACCGTGTGCGTTTCCCACTGGCTCACAGACTCGCCAGCTGAGATCCAGGGAAGGTTTTAGTTGTTTAAAGACCTACTTAATCCCATCAAAGTCAGCAGTGTACATGTATAATTTTTGAACCGGATGTCTCGCAGGACTTGGACACATTCCTCGGGATGTATCACGCAGTCTTCTGTCGAAACGGGCATTGTTGACGTGGGCAGCTCTTGTGACAAAAGGACAGGGGACAGGACACTCCAAACACTCCTGAAGACACCAGTTAAAAGCATTTTGGTCTGCACAGGCCTAATTTCTTCCTCCAGTTCATCCTCTCAGATCTCTGCCGCTGAAGTTTGCAGCAAGGATTTTGAGGTGGTTCTTAGAAAATGTCTCCATTCCTCTTTCTTTGTTCCCAGAAGTTTTACAATGGTGAAAACTCTCAGTCCCTACTTAAATCTCCCACTCGTTCTAATGAGAATTTAGCTCTAATGAGAATTTTGACCCAATGACTGTGGAATTTACCTAAAAAAATATTCACCATTTACACAATGTGCTACAGACTCAAGGTTCCTTGCAAATGTGATTTAGCCCATACATGCTTGTGAAGTAGAAGAGACTTATAAATATCTATAATTATAAAATAAACCACAAACAGAAAATATGTTTAACTGCATAATTAAGCCGTAAAAATAGTTACCGATGCCACAAAGTACTTCAACCAGAGGTCTGTCCCCTTGATTTTTGCCTTGTTTCCTGAATGAAGCAGGATATAACAAGGAAGCACAAAGGGATGTGTGTTAGAGGTTGCATGGAAACTATCAGGGTTTTTTGTGCTTCATTTTTCCACTTTTTTTGAGGAGAAGGGAGAAGCAAACAGTTTAGGGGTTTGGGGGTTCATTCTACCCAATTTATTACGTTCAACTTTGTTCCACCACTGCTTCATCACAGAAATTAACATGGCAGCTCTGGCTCACATCAGGAGGAGGGAAAATAATTGGCCCAACCGAGTCATCTCGGGTGCCTGCACCTCTGCGCAAGGGTGTGCCGTCACAGATGCGAGGACGCATCCTGGTACCAGTGGGGAGGTCTGGAAGCCTTTCATAAGCCTATTTTTTTTTCGTTCCCGCTCCCGCTTTGGTGTTGAGCAAGTTCCTACCTCACAGGATGCCAGCACGGGTTGGACGGTGGGCCTCTGAGGCGCGGCTGAGGAGGCAAGCTTGGTCCTCCACGACGCTCCATCAACTCTCCGTGGTCTCTGAGCTGAGGCTCTGAGGGCAGCGCGGCCCTAGGCACAGAGAATATTCTTGTGCATTTAAGCAGCTGCAAGTGAAAGAAGAGAAACGACAATTTTTTTGCCAATTTATAATTCACCCAACCTGAATCCTGACACATCTCAAACATTGAGGGTGTTAGACTTTCTCCTGAAAAAAAGCAGTAGTAACTTTTTCACAGGCATGTGTTATGCAGCCTAAAAATACATACTGCTACCATCTCTGTCTGCAACAAACGCTTCTAAGGTGGTTTTTTTTTTTTCTTAGAACTGCTCTGCAATACCTGGACTTGGTTTTGGTGAAGGGTCCCTAGCCACACGCACGTGGTGAGTTTGTGCAGGCGCAGGCGGGGTGTCCTGGCATGAGAGCATTTTGAAGAAACTCATCAGGTCTTCTATTCTTCTTCCTGACCTCGTGAAAAGCATTGATTTGCTTTTCTGTTCTGGTGGTTTAGCACTCAGTATCTGAAACACCATTATAAATAAAGTGAAGTGTAATGTTTTGTGTAATATTTTATAGATGTGTGTGGCCTACAGCCCTCTGCCCATTTTCAGTCTTAAATAGCAAATAAGTGAAGCAGGGGGAAACAACTGCAAGGTGTCATCTCTGGGCAGAACGCAGATATGTTCTCCGTTCAGTGCCAAAAACACCCAGTTTTTTAAAATTACCTCTCACTACACATTGCTTAGAGCATATCCAAGCAAAGAAAGGCAACACCCATGGAAGGAATCATTGGCAATAATGTTGTGGTTTCAGCCTCGTTCCTTTCAAAGTGACTCACCAGTAAAAAAGCTCCGAAAAGACCTCTGTCTTAATTATTGTCCTGGCCCCAACACGGCTCTTCTTCTCTGCTTGTGCAGAGCCGTCACGCGAGGAACTTGCTGAGCCTGCACCCTTCTCCCCTGCTGCTGGGCAGTCACCGCTGCGGGGCGAGACGCGGGACGGTGCCCAGCGAGCCCCGCGGCTGAGCACAGCCAGGAAAGCCCTGGGAGATGAAGCCTCCGGTAGAGACGTCGACACGGAGAGCCAGGCAGCCGCAGCCATTCCATCAGCGCCGCTTGTGGTGCTGGACAGGAGAGTGTCAACACTCCAGCTGCAGCCAGCTTCTCCAGCGCACGTTTTTGACGCGGGCATTAATTACTTCATCACATGCCATTTTTTCCAGAGCGTGCACGGAGCGGATCATGCAAACTGCCACGCAGCCGCTTGTTTTGTCACCGTCGTTTGGCGGATGGCTCCAGGACTCGTTAACGGCACCGTACGCAGGCTGTGCGCGCCGTGCCGCCAGAATTAGCCATTTCCATGTGGGTTCTACCCTGGCTTCGGTTACTGCAGCAACACAGCACTTCATAACATTAATCAATTTCTTTTCAAAATACGCTGATAAAATTTCCAAAGACTTTATCTGCAAATCCATAAAGACTATCTGCTGAACAGGTGCACGTTCAACGTTTTCACGGGTCTATGATAAGGCCATAGTTCCATGGATTTTTATAGGAATGAAAAAGGGCACAATCGTAGCCCCAAACTGGAACAAAATGCAGTCCAGCACTTTGCTATCCCGCTATTAAAGTCTACGGACGGTGAAAAATGTCTTTGGAGACACATAGTTGACAGACACATTCCGGAACCTGAAGATGTGGAATTTTGTCCAATGCTCGTACTTGTAAGACCGCTCGCCGCGTTAACAGAGCACTCCAGCTAACACCGCGCGGTTCCAAATCGCTTCACGTGTCTTCCGAGGTGGTAAAACACGCAACTGCCAGCAGCTCCTCTCGGTCCGCAGCAACATCTGCACTTGTGAATCGTCCACACAAAATTCCGTGGCACGCTGCAAACTGAACATATGGGGACAGTATAAAATACAACGGCTAAAAATCACAAAATAAATCATACTGGGGCCAGTGCAGCAGTTGTGTGATTCCTTTTCCTATTTCATTTAAAAAGAAAACCCCAAAGCCCGTTATTAACCGCGGCTTCTGCATTAATTTTCAGTCTGCCAACCTAGCGCGCTCCAGAAAGACAGGGTCTTGCTCCAGAAACCAGCTTCACTTGTGCTGCTACGTGTGAAGTCTTAGGTGTCACCGTGAATTTACATTTTTGTGGCTGATGAATATTTCACTGTTGTGAGGTGAATAATTATATTTACCTCTATTTTCCCTGAAAGTACTGCATTTTTGTATTACTTCAATACCACCGATGCTTCAGTTATTGCTAATATTCAAAACTTATTTAATTATGACTTGATTAATCCAGAACTAAAACACGGCTGATATTCCAACAGGCCAGGCACAAATCAGGTGTCATTTACATCCCTAATTATTACATTAACAATTTCTTTCTTCTGAAACACTGAAACGACACGCCCGGTCTAATCATGACGAAGAGCAGCAGCAGGCCAGGAAACGCAGTAAGCTTAAACCAGGTATGTGCTGCGCCGAAATGGCTGAGCACGACAGCCAGAAACGACACCGACGCAGCGCTCAGAAACGAGGAGACGGGGCTGGGACAGCCCTGCGCACCGCGCGGGCCCATGATTTCGGAGATCCACCGATCCTCGGGGGGAAACTGTCCCGCGGGAGGGCCTAGGAGCCCCTCAACCATGGAGGCCCGCCATCAGAGCGACAGCAGCCCCCACTCTCCTCCTCCTCTCTGTACGCGGGGAGCAAACGTTGCCCAAACCGGGACTCCCGTGGCCCTGTTCTTCCCAGGATAATCTCTACTAATGGTTCATTTCTCCAGTGGTATCTGGAGATCCTGGACGCATTCCTGCGTTAAATAATTAAATAAAGCCTTCTCTCTCCGCTGTGGGCTCACACTATTTTTCTTCCTCCACTTTTCTCTGTATTGATTCACTTTGAAAAAACCAAATCTGCATTTTAAACAATAAGCAATTTGGCACCGGCCCTGTCTTTTCTTTGTACTGCGTATAGCGCTAAGATCATTGTTGGTGCCAAGGGAATAATAACTCACAGATAAAAAAACTTCAATAATGGAGAGAAATGGCTGTGCTTTGAGCCCTCCCAGTCTGCCGAGTCCCCCGACACCCAGCTCTGGGGTACAGCCGACGAGGAGCCCTCGCCACCAAAATCTTCCCCCTCCCGTGGCTCTGAGTCCCTTGCCACACCCCAGGCCCCGCCGCCCGGGGACGAGGGCATGCGTACCTTTGCGTCGCCATCAGGCAGGGCCGCTTTGCTCCTCACTCGTGAGGCGCTCGCCCTTGTCTGAGGAGGGTCCCACGCAGCGTCGCGCATCTTACATACTTTCACACCACGTGCCAGGTCCCTTCTTCCGAATGTCACGCCTGGGGCAGAAGATGGAGCCCTGGTGGCAGTGGCGTCCTCCTCTCCTGGGAGAACATCCGTGTCCTTCTTAC
The DNA here is from genome assembly GCA_011801015.1 of Ardeotis arabs. Lineage (NCBI taxonomy): Eukaryota > Metazoa > Chordata > Aves > Otidiformes > Otididae > Ardeotis > Ardeotis arabs. The sequence goes on along the minus strand of JAAGAY010134733.1, from coordinate 1,063 downwards.
CCACAGGCAGGATGCACAACAGCTTCGCAAAGCCATTCTGAAATGGGTGCTTGGTAGCCTGCGGTACAGCCAAAAAAATCAAAAATCACGTAAACTCACGCTCAAGGAAGAAGTACAGAGCCGGGCCTCCTCAACTCGTACGGAACATGAGGTGGAGTTGTTGCTGGAGGTACCAAAATCGGTGCGGTGCTCAGCACCCGCCGGGAACAGGAGAAGACTCAGCTTGACTTCTGTGAGGGCTGGCGGCTCAGCTGAAGCGTGGTGAGCAGGCGAGTGCTCTCTCTTGCATGAGAAACGGGGGTGCTGGTGGCTTTGGGGGGCTCCAGAGGAGCAGGGCATGGGCAGTGGCGATGGCAGGAACTCCTCCAGCCGCAGAGGGAATCCACCCCTCATCTCAACCACGCGCCTCACACCTGTGCAGCGCAGCAGCCTCACCCAGGCGGCCATCTTAGGACCCCTCCTCACGAGGCCGCGCTGGAAGGTGGCCTTGCTCACGTCAAGGCGAGGGACGCTCCGCGGTGGCCGGCGGGAAGCCAGCTTCTGGAGCAGTGCTGCGGGGGGAGCGGCGCCGACCCGGTGACGTTTTCACAGCGGAGAGGGATCGGGTATTTTTCATATGGTATGTCCGCAGGCCATGCCCTTTGGAAAGGCCCTTATCTTTTCAGTCCTTTCTGCTTTTCTCTCACCCTTTCACCACGGGGTACAAACAACCACGTGTCCGTGTCTCTGGGTGTACCGCAGCGCGTGCGTTCTGGAAAACAGGACACTTCCCAGTCCAGGAGAGGTTCAGAGGGAGGACACGGACATCTCCCCGGTCCCACAACACTGCCTGAGCACCTTCCTCCCCTCTGCTTCCATTTTCAGCACCTTTACTTTTCTATGGCTGCTTTGAGGTCTTCACTTCCCAGGCCCGGCGGGGCGGCGCGGGTGCGAGAAGGCCTCTCGCCCCCCACCGAGGGTCTCGCCGCCCCCGTGAGCCGTGGGGGAAAGGACGGGGGCCGGCAGCCAGCCCGCCGCAGCCCCCGGCCGCGTTTGTTCGCCCCGCGGCCTGACCCCCACCTGC